>PVKU01003702.1:0-169709 GCA_004027475.1 Anoura caudifer
AAAAAAAAAAAAAAAAAAAAAGCAAATGGAACCTTCAGAATGTCAGCACAACTAGATTTGGTGAATTTGTGTTTTCCATGTTGCAGTATTTGGGCTTCATCTTCTTTCCCGCTTTTTCTCCAACTTCTATTTCCATTTCCAATTCAAGGAATCTTTCTTCCTTTTGAGGTAACTGGACAATTCTCCAGGAGCATGAACTTAGCTGTCTGTCTGTGTGTATGCAAGGTTTAAAATGTAGTAGTGTCAAACAAATCTCATGAACCAGAACTCTCAGTATTACTAAGAAAAAATAGTTGTGGTTTAAGTAAAATCTGACACCTTTTGAGGGAGGAAGTGGGAGGAGATTAGGCAGTTGCCAATTAAAAAAAAAATCTTTCTGCCCTTGGCCGGTGATCCAGTTGGTCGGAGCACCATCCCTTATATACCAAAGGGTTGTGGGTTCGATTTTGATTCCCAATCAGGGCTCATGCCTAGGTTACCGGTTTGATTTCTGGTCTGGGTACATATGGAAGACAACTGATTGGTGGCTCCTTCTCATCAATAAACATATCCTCAGGTGAGGATTTTTTTAAATTAATTTTTATTTATTTTTAGAGAATGAAAGGAAGGGAAAAAGAGAAGGAGAGAAACATCAATGTGTGGTTGCTTCTCATGCACCCCCTACTGGGGACCTGGGCTACAACCCAGGCATGTGCCCTGACTGGGAATCAAACTGGTAACCCTTTGGTTTGCAGGCCCGCACTCAATCCACTGAGCCATACCAGCCAGGGCAGGATTTTTTAAAAATATTTCTTTCCGGGTCCTCAATGCCCTGAAATGTATGTCTACCTATCACAATCTGGTCCCCCATCTCAGCACCCCCATATTCACATCATACCCCAAATTCTACCCTGGGTATTATCAAAGTATTGATCTAATGGTCAGGACAAAAGTCATGAGGGATGGCAGCTGACAGTGATGAAAATAATATAGATTTTGATGGTCAATCAGGTTTGGGGATTGTCGATTTTGATTATGGCATGAATGATTGAGTGGCTTTACTCTGAACCTGTAGGAATCCTGTTTGATTCTCGAGGAGGCTTAGTACAGTGTTTGAATGAGAGTCGATATTTGTTTTCGAATGTCGTCAGTCTTTCAAAGCGGGGTATTTTCAACTTCGCTCTTACACAACCGATGTGGCCAGATTGAACATAGTAATACCTGAGTAACATTGGACTATTAACAATGTAATAATAATCACAATTGCTTGAATCACTGTGCCGTGGATTTTCACGTAATGCTTTTATGTCTGAGTAGAAGTGTGAAATTGAAACCGAGAACATGCAGGTTGTGGGGAGGGGGGAGGGGAGGCATCGTGGGCTTCTGGGAGAGTTGACATCTTTCCTGTGGCCAAACACAGTCTCTGTGCTCGAGACTGGTGAGAGAAATCAGTTTATAAGTAGTTATTATTTCACAATTTGCCCAACATAATTACCAGTGCTAAACGATGGCCTCCCAGCTCCTGACTTGGCACTTAAGGGCTTATTGTCATAATGTGGCACTAATGGGGCTCCTCTTACACCCGGGGGCGTTTTCGTGCCCCTGTCTCCGGGGATGTCACCCATCACACACCCGTCCCACACGCAGCTGCAGGAAGGACCGTCTGCCACCCTTAGATCTGCTGCCCTGTCCCCGGCTGGGTTTCTGAGAACCTGCTGCCCTCAAAGTTGGCTCTGCAGGCAGAAGAGGTGGCTCCACGCGGTTGTCCCTCCAGCCCTTCCCCAGACCTTGCAGATGCCCTGTGTCTGGTAACCAGCCCACGTGACGTCCAGCCTCATCCACAGAGTTAGGATGGTTTGAAGCTAGTGGGTCCTGCAGAGAGAGGCTCCCTTCACGGGGCACGGCTGTCTTCGGCGAGCTTCCCTGCCACCCTCACTCTCTTGCCGTTGCATCCTTGGCTCATCTATATTTATCAGCACTCTGTATTTCTTCCCCGACCTCTCGGCGGCTTGGCACATTTTCACACGCTGCTTTTCGGGGATGTGTTTTCTGTCCCCCTGAGGCAGGCGACGGCTGCCTTTCTCTGTTCTTATCTAAAAACACTGTGTTCTCCCGGAGTTCAGGTTCACAGTTGAAAAATGTTTCCCGCACTTGTCTGTGAACCAGGGACAGTCCCGGCTGACTCCAAACACACATGTCGTCGTCACTAACAACGGGGATAATAGCAGTAAGAATGGACAGCTGTGCTCAATAGTCCATCCATGTCACTCATTTAATCATCGCAATGAGACAGGGTGTCCAACCTGCCACCCATGGGCTGAGTGCAGCCCAGGACAGCTATGAATGTGGCCCAACACAAAATCGTAACTTACTCAAAAAATTATGAGATTTTTATGTGATTACATGTCCCAATGTATTTAATATGGGGCCCAAGACAAGGCTTCTCCTTCCAGTGTGGCCCAGAGACACCAGAAGCTTGGACACCCCTGCTCAGGATTGTAGGCAGGGACTGAGGCTTGGAGAGGACCTGTGTGTAGTCCAAGGTCACCTGAATATTCTGCCCACCTTGACGTGTTTGAATGCAAGGACAGTACGCTGTTGCCACTGCCTTTCGCCTTGCAGGGGTATCCTTCTGGGTCAGAGGCCCCTGTCAGCATGTTCACGCCAGCCCCCCACAGCAAGCTGGCCTCAGGGTGGCTCTCTGGACCTTGTCTGCGGGTGGACACGGGGACTTCGGTGCTGCGGTTCTCTCCCTTTGCCCTCCTCGCTGAGGTTTTTTGTTTTTTTTTTTTTCTTTTTTGAGGTTATCGCTTACCTGTGCTCAAGAAGACAAAGTGGGCACATCAAATATGGGAGCCCATTCCCTGCCTCTGCGTCACCATTTCTAAAAGAGCCAGTTGGGATGGGGCACACTTCTTGGGGGTGACCGCCATGTTGAACAATCCATTTTCCTCTTCATTCAGATTAAAATTCTAGAAGACCGTGAATGTCTCGAGGACACTAGACCTGAAAGGATTTTCTGGAACATTCCAATATGGTCATGCATTGTCTCTATTCTGAGGGTCATTCTTTCTCTCTGCCCCTGCGATCCCCCCATCAGTGGCTCTTGCCCCCTCATGATGCTGAAACCCTTCATATTCAAGTTGCAGAAGACCATCCACTTGCCTGCACTCTTCCTCCTAAAATTGACTGAAGTCACCAAACCTGCCTCAGACTGGACCCTGTGTAGGGTTTAACACCATAGTCCGTGACTGTGAATCCTGGTGACCTCTGCAGTGGAGCGATGTGTCTTGGTTCAGGTGGCTGTGTCTGAAACATCCAAATCCGCCATTCCCAGTGATGAGTGCACCCTCTGCGATGGGACCATGTCCCCACCCTTTCCATTGCCAATGTCAAGCCCAGGTTCATCCTCAGTCTCCATGCCCCTCCCCCCACAGCCTGTGCCTATAATTAGTCATTGTCCCTGAGGACTCAGTATCCTAGATACTTAAGTCTCCATCTGCTTTCTGTCCTCAATGCCGCTGATTTAACTCAACATCATGCCATTGCTTACCTGGATTTCTGTAGCCATTTTCCAACTGGTTCCCCTGTTTCGGACGTGCAACTTTCTCACGGTCTCTCTGCTAGAGTCACTCCTGTCCCCCTCGTCCAGTAGGAATGCCATCCAGTTTTCAGTGCACACAGCTGCTCCATGGAGCGTCCTTGGCTTTTCTGGATGCTTGCTTCTGTGATCCCATAGGGACTTGCATGTTTCTGTTAAATTACTTACCCTGGGTGCACAGTTAGGAATCTCGGTGCTTCTTTCTCCCTGGTGGTGGGACAGCCTCTTGTGAGGAAACCATGTTCTCTTTTTTCTTGCTGTTTTCAGTGGGTAGCACATTGCCCAGCATGAAGCTGGGAGTGGAGACTGCTTCTCCAATATGAGCCCTCATTCTCATCTGAACTTGACCCCAGGCTCACTGAGGACACAGGAGGGGTTGGGAGGCTACAAATCCCTTTTATTTGCATGTAGAGACCTACAACACAGGTTTAGTCAATGCTGCCTTAAAGGGTCTTTGAGGAATGAATGAATGAATGAATGAATGAATGAACAAATGAATGAACGCAACCCTTCTTGTTCATTCCTCCTCACTCATTCCTCCTATTTTCAGGTCCCTTTATGCGTGATACTTAGCTCTCCTTTCTTGGTGCATTCGCTCATGTTCTCTGCTTGTTTTAATTTGGATTGTTTAAAAAAAAAATTAACACAACTGTCACCAGGAAAGGGAGCAAACCATTTTCCTCCTCACTGGGTTAGTACATTTCTTTGTGCAGAGTACGAGTTAAATGAATGCTCAGGGAAGGAAGGGACATTCTAACAAACTGTACCATGCCATAAAAAGAAGAGGAACCGGGGAGGGGGGGAAGCCCTCGATGAATATTACTGGGCTTCTGGAAAATTAACAACTGAGGATGGTTCTCCAAGGAACATCGTCTGAGCTTTATAACACTTCTGCGTGAAGACCTCTTTTGTAGGAAGATCTAATGAATACGGAGATTTGTCTTGTTGCAGTTGCTTCTACCCACACGGGGTGAGTGAGGATCATTTTTGGAGCTGAGTGCCCAAGGAGGGTGGCAGGTGGGCAGAGCCTGCATGAGAGCTGAAGCACTTTTTGATGAAAATGCAGTAATGTTGACTGCAGTGGGGTGCTTTTTGTCTTGTTTTGTTTAACATCTATTTTATGGAGGGGAAACCAAGTACTTTTTTTCTCTCTTTTGTGTGTGTTCTGTTTCCTTTTTATTGAGTTTTGGGGGGTGACGCTGGTTAACAAAATTATATAGGTTTCAGGTGCACAATTCCACAGCACATCATCGGTGCTGGTACACTGTATTGTGTGTTCACCACCTCTGGTCAAGTCTCCTTCCATTACCGTTTATCCCCCTGAACCCTCCTACCCCTGCTTCCCCATGCAGTCACCAGACTGTTGTCCTTGTCCATGAGTTTTTTCCTCTTAAACTGCACATATTTAAAGATTTTATTTATTTTATTTTTTAGAGAGGGAAAGGGAGAAAGAAAGGGAGAGAAACATCAATGTGTGGTTGCCTCTCGAGCGCCCCCTACTGGGGACCTGGCCCACAACCCAGGGATGTGCCCTGACTGGGAATCGAACCAGTGACCCTTTGGTTCACAGGCCAACACTCAAGCACTGAGCCATACCAGCCAGGGCTAACCTGCACATATTTAAATTAAGTCACGTGAGAAGTTCTGACTTGTATGCACTTGAGCAACCATTCCCACAATCAAGTGAACACGTCCTTCACACTCAAATGTTTGCTCGGTTTCTTTGGCAACCCCTTCCTCCCACGCTCCCACCCCCAGGCTCTGTCTGCCCTGATCAAACTTTCTAGAATCTGGATGCGTAAATTCATTTCCTATGTGCTCTTGCTTGTCTGGATTTTATCACTCAGCACAGTGCTTGAGACTTATCCCTGCATGAGTGCATCTCACTAGCTACTCCTGTTTTATTCATGAACCGTGTTCTGTTGCATGGATATGCCAAGCTTGCCTGTCCAGTCACCTGTTGAGGGCCACTTGGGCCCTTTCCAGGTGTGGCTTTTCAATAAAAAACCTCCAGTGACCTTCCATGCACGAGCTTTTGGACGTATGGGTAAATGCCTAGGAGCAGGTTGGCTGGAATCTACAGTAGTTGTCCATTTAACGTCTTCTTGAATACCAAAATGTTTTCCACAGTGGTCGTACCATTTTATATTCCTGTCAGCAGTGTGTTTGTGTTCTTCTGTATCCCTGGCAACGTGTGATAGAGTCAGTCATTTCAAGGTTACCCTTTCTAACGGATGTGCCGTGTTTCTCAGTTGCATGTCCCTGATCACCAATGATGTTGAACATCTGTTGATTTGCTATTTGTTGGATATACAGTCTTCCCTCACTGTATCACTGATTGCAGCTTCACTGTATCGAGGGTCAGTGAAGCTGCAATCAGTGAACCGCAATATAGCGAGGGATGACTGTATACTTCACTGGTGAGTACCCATACAGAATTTTATACATTGTTGAAATTACGTAGGTTTGAGAGTGTAGAAAGTGTTTAAGAGCATATGAAGTGTTTATAAGAGTGTGGGAGAGGTTAATAAGAGAGTGGGAAAGGTTTATAGGAATATGGAAAGGGTTTATAAAGCCTTAAAAATATATAAATAATAAAATAAATATAACACCACTACTTCGTGGATTTTCACCTATCCCAGGGGTCTCTGGAATGTAACTCCCACGATAGTTGAGGGATCACTGTATATCTTCTTGGTGAAGAGTCTATTCCAACCTTTGCTCATTATCTTCCTGGGTTATTTATTTTGTTGTTGAGTTTTGGGAGTTTCTTGTATATTTTGGATATAAGTTCTTTTGGGGAGGTTAGATTTTTTAAAAATTATTTTATTGTTGTTCAATTACAGGTGTATGCGTTTACCCCCCCACCAGTCCCCCTACACCCCAGTTACCCCTCCTCCCTCCCTTGCTTCCACCACCCCCCCTTGGTTTTGTCCATCTGTCCTTTATAGTTGTTCCTGAAAACCCTTCTCCCCTTTCCCCCATTATCCCCTCCCCCCTCCCCTCTGCTTACTGTCAGATTGTTCCTAATTTCAATGTCTCTGGCTACATTTTGCTTGCTTGTTTGTTTTGTTGATTATGTTCCTGTTAAAGGTGAAATCATATGGAATTTGTCCCTCACCGCCTGGCTTATTTCACTTAGCATAATGCTCTCCAGTTCCATCCATGCTGTCGCAAAGGGTGGGAGCTCCTTTCTGCTGCGTAGTATTCCATCATGTAAATGTACCATAGTTTTTTGATCCATTCATTTACCAATGGGCACCTGAGTTGCTTTCAGTACTTGGCTATTGAAGTTCTCCATCAGATATATGCTTTGCAAATATTTTCTCCCAGTCTATAGCTTTCTCCCTTTACATAATTTTAACAGTATAACAATATCTTTAAAGTTTTTTCAAAATGCTTTTTGCTTTGGTGATGTTCTTTCAGCATTGCCTTTCTTTTATGGGTTGTGCTTTTGGTGTTGAGCCTAAGACATCTTTGCCTAACCTGGGGCCACAAAGTTTTCTCCTATGTTTACTTCTAGAACTGTATCGATTTAGGTTTACATGTAGGTCTGTGATTTATTTTCACTTAATTTTTTGTATACTGTACAAGGTATTGACTCAAATTCTTTCTTTGCATTTGGAATTTTTTTGCCTGCAGATTGATAGATATTCATATATTTCTAGCACCATTTGTTGACATTTCTTCTCTACTGAATTACTGATTTCTGTCAAAATCAGTTATCCATATATATATTTGGGTCCCTAATCACCAATGATGTTAAATATCTGTTGATTTGCTATTTGTCAGATACATATCTTCTTGGTGAAGAATCTGTTCAAATCTTTGCTCATTATCTTCTTGGGTTATATATTCATTCTTCTTAACATTCTTCTATTTCACTGTTCTGTTGATCTATCTTTATGTTCATAACACAGTATTGCAATTGCTGTAGCTTTATAATAATTCTCGAAAGAAAGTTGTGTGAGTCCTATGACTTCATCTTTTTTTAAAAGTTTTGACTATGCTAGTTCCTTTGCATTTCTGTGTGAATATTAAGACATATCTGTAAATTTCTACAAAAGTGCTGAGCTTTTGATTGAATTACATTGAATATACAGATTACCTGGAGAGAATGAACATATTATCAGTATCAAGTTTTCCAACATGTGGATTTTGTCTGTCTATTCACCTACCACCTATGTTGGTCTTTCGAAGTGTTTCAGTGATGTTTGGTGGTTCCACTGTCTCTTACGTCTTTTGTCAGATCCACCTGTTTCTTATTCGGGGATGTTGTTATGAATGTAGGTTTCCAATTGATTGTTGCTAGTATATGGAAATAAAAGTGGCTTTTGTGTACTGCTCTTGTGTTTTGAAGTCTTGTTAACCTCATTTATTAGTTCTAGTGGCTTTTTTGTAGATCCTGTTGAATGTTCTGCATAGAAGACCATGTCATCTGAGAATGAAGACAGTGCTAGATTATCCCACACATCTGGATGAGTTTTATTTCTGCCTGTGTGTGTGCCCGCGTGCATGCACAGTGCGCATGTGTCTAGAATTGCTCCTTCAGTGTTGAGTAGAAGTAGTAAGAACTCTATGCATGTCTTGTTCCTGATTTCAGAAGGAGAGCAGTCTTTTTACCATTAACAGTGATGCTCATAGACAGTGTTCATAGATGTTCCTTATCCAATTGGAGGAGCTCTCTTCTGTTCCTAGTTTATAGGATCTGCAGTGATTCCCAACAATATTCTCTTCAGCTCAGTTATTGTGGTTTTCATTTCTAGACATTCAGTCTCTTTTGGAACCTGCATGTCTCCAGTTAACTTTCGAGTATATACAATAGGTTGTAATAACTTACATGTCCTTGTCTGCTGATTCTAACATTTGTGAAGTTCTGGTCTGTCCTGATTTGATTCAGTGATGCATTTCCTCATTATGCTGTGTCGTCTAGCTTCTTCACATGTCTGGTGATTACTGTTTGGATGCGAGACATTGTGAGTTGTAGCATGTGGAGTGCTTATCATTTTGTTTGTTAGTTTGTTTTTCATAAGTATCTTTGTACATAGTTCTGGGATACAATTAATTTCCTTGGAAATAGTTTTATCCTTTTGGGTCTTCGTTTTACTATTGATTCAGCAGGACAGAAGCATTGCTCAGTCTAGGTTTAATAATTTACATTTTTTATTTTTTTATTTATTAATTTTAGAGAGAGAGAAACACTGATTTGTTGTTTCATTTATTGATGCACTCATTGGTTGATTCTTGTATGTGCCCTGACCGGGGATTGAACCTGCCACCTTGATGTATGATGCTCCAACCAACTGAACCACCTGGCCGGGGCCAAATTATCTCCATTTTTTAGACAAGAACTTACGAGTACTTCACCTCATGCCCAATAAATCTTATTCTGGCGGGAATAGCCCTGAAGATTTCTTTTTCAACCCTGACAGATATTCCTTTGAATATTTGTACTTCTGATTCTCAACTGCTTTTTGAGTATTTTTTCTAGTCTTTTGATATATTAGCTTAATGTACACTGAAAAACATTACACTGTATGAAGAATGACATTTCTCCTTAGCTTTATTAAAATTTTGGTTACTTAATCTAAATGTAGCAATTATATTACTGCAATAGACATTCAGTACAACTCACTCAAAAATAAATGTTGTGATTTGGTTCTGGTTGTTGAATCAAATTTACCATATCGGCTTTCTTGTCCATGTTTCTCAAAATGAACATTTTAACAGATGAAGTTTCTGACAACTGAGTGCAGCCAGAATAAATATGCATCTGCAGAACAGAGGCTAAGTGGGAGCCTTGGGCAATGTTAGCAGAAAGGCAGTAATGAACTTGAAAGAGGGAGGGCGAGCCCCATAGGCCCTTTGCTCACCTTTCCCTTCCTTTCACGCTGCATCCTATCTGTTTCACTGTCCTCTCTTGAATATGTATCTGTTCATTTTTCTCCATTCCAGTTTTACCCTTTTAGACAAGACTCTCTTATCCCTTTTTTTCTTGTAGGTCCCTTGTCACTGTGCTTTTATAGCCAGAGAACAGTCCCCTATAAATACGTTATAACCAATTCCCAGAGTGTAGTCACACAGCAATCCACTGAATTCAATCCACTGAATATCACTCTGGATTGCAAAACATATAGAGGAATACAAAATAGAGAATAAATACTGTATTTTGCTGTGCATAATGTGCACTTTTTAGCCCAGACTTTTTAGGGAAAAATAAGGATGTATATTATACATAGCTATACTGATTACACGCCACAGACCTAATAATCCCGTGTATAATGAGCACCAAAACGTGGGTGCGCATTATACATATTGAAATACGGTACTTCTTTCTACAAGAAACAAGCCAAAATATTTCCAACCCTTACCTTCATGAAGCATGTGGGTGAATACTCTCGTCTTTTCTCTGTGTTTCTGACTCCCAGAGGCAAATAGGCTAATGACTTTATTCACACCAACCCATCTGCCACCCTGCCCTTTTGCGGCGCCATCCGCTGACGTTTCTTTGGCAACCTACTTTGCAGCTGCCTTTTCTGCAGATTTTCCAGGGGCTGTTTCATCCCCTTGGCTCAGCAGATAGGCGGAGACTCTTGATGAGTGCTCAGGTGCGGAGGGAGGCCGGATGAGTCGAAATGCCACACGACGTCCGTCCGAGTGTTTTCCAGCATCTGTCATTCGACGGGAACAGCACAGCATTTGAGGGCGCCTCCCTCGATCAAGGCCCCAGACCTGCCTGGAGAAACAGTGCATTTAAAGATTCCAGTGGGCGCAAAGCAGTCGCTCCACCTTTGAGGAGCTGATATTTAGGACGACTTCCCTAGGCCAGGGTTCGCACGATTTGTTTACCAAGTCGGTGACTAGAAAAGTGTTTGCACTGGGGAAGCGAGTCTGTCTCTTTGTAACCCAAGGGAACAGACTTGACCTTCTACGTCCCTCTTTGCAACCCTGGGGGTGGGGCAAAAGGCTGAGGATGCTCCCCCCGCCCCCCTGCCCTGCCCAGGGGTGAATGTGGGTGCAGGCTGACATGGATGCTCTAGGTTTTCCGTTTGATCTCACATTCCACTTCCCTGCAGGACTAGAGAAGTGTGTGGGAGAGCATACTAGATGGCTGGGTTCAAGGTGAAGTGCAGAGGGGGACAGGCTGCTTCCTGCTGGGAAGGAAGACTTCACTGGTACTCAGGTTGCAGAGTACGCTGGTCACTGAGCTCATCGTGCTGTATGGAGTCCTGCCCAAGATTTCCATTCTCAGGAGAAATCCGGTGGTGGTTTGCTTTGTTCTTTTTTTTTTTTTTTTTTTAAGCCTATGTAAGGAATGCTTATTTTTAAGAATTTCAAAGGGGAATTACATTATTTTAATAATAATAAATGCTTACATTTCTAGAGCAGACCATTATTTTTCTCATTTAAGGAGGATAAAGTATTTTTGCAGAATCCCTTTCCTCAAATTGTGGTTAAAAGCAAATTGACATTTCAGAATGGTATTTCCCAGTGCACAGCCTTACTCAGGATCCAGCACAAATAACGCCCCTTTCTGATGACGAACTCTTTCATTACACAATCATAAGCTTGTGATTCTGTAACATAACACTATCACACTCAGGCATGCCATGGGACCTTTTAGGTGAACTGTTCAAATGAAAACTATGAATTATTATACCCCTATTATTGCCATACCAAAGGAAAAAAGAAAAGTCCTGTGTGGATTCAGGTAATTGCTGATCCAGGGCCATGGTGAGAGTGCGCACACGCATGTTCCTTTTCAAGTTCATTGTGACTCAGTAAGTGGGGCCGTACCAGGCCCAGCAGACGTGGATGTTAGACTTGACAGACATAACAGAGTACCGATGAATATACCCACCTGCTTTGTCAACATGGAAACGCCTCAGGAAGCAGTTTGCGGAGTGAGGAAAGGGGAGATGCCCATAACTGAAACCCCTAAAAGTTTTGTATGGAAAGAGACCTCAAGTGCTATAAAATTTCCACCTTGGGGAGAAAGAATATTAGCTTAAACACCACTGCATTTTGATTCTGTGTTTTGTTTTGTGGGTCCTAGTGTAGAATTTACTTCTTACTTTCTTATGTAAACCTACCATGAAAGCAAAGACTACTGAGTTTTTTTTAATCCTTACCTGAGGATATATGTTTATTAATTTGAAAGAGAGAGAGAGAAACATCTAATGGTTGCCTCTCACACACACCCCAACGAGGAATTGAGCCCACAACCCTTTGGTGCATGGGACGATGCTCCAACCAACTGAGCCACCTGGCCAGGGCAACTATGGAGAGTTTTTATCAGGACCACTCACAGACAAATTGCCTTTCAGTGCCTGAAAATGGGACCCTGGGATTTGCTGTCTGTTTGCCAAACTCGGCTCCTGTTCAGTTTCGGGAAGAATGTTCAGGAGGCTTCATGGCTATACACTAAGCTGTGACCCCCAATTCTATTCATGCCATTATTATTTTGAACAACAAGTTATCCATTAGATCCATGAAGAATAATGAAAAAGATTTTATTTTACCACCACTTATTCTTTCTCTAATTCTTTCACACTTTCTTTATGTAGACCTGAGTTTCTGACGTATATCAACTTTCTCCTCTCACTTTTGAAGAATAGTTTCACTGGATAGAGAATTCTAGGTTAGTGGTTTTCTTCTTTCAACAATTGAAATCTTTCATTGTGCTTTGGTCTTCTTTTCATGGTATCTGAAGAGAAATCTGATATATTTCTTATCCATGTTTCTCTGTTGCTTAGGTGCTTTCTCCTCTGGCTTAAAAAACTTCTTTCTGCCTTTGATTTTCTGCAGTTTGAATATGATATGTGTAAGTGTAATTTTTATTTTTACTTTTTGCTATTTATTCTGCTTGGTGTTAAGTCTGATATATTTCTTATCCGTGTTTTTCTTTCACTCAGGTGTTTTTTCCTCGGGCTTAAAAAAAATCTTCTCTTTGTCTTTAGCTTTCTGCAGTTTGAACATGACATGTCTAAGTGTAATTTTATTTTTATTTTTTTGCTATTTATTCTGTTTGGTGGTGTTCTCTGAGTGTCTTGTATCTGTGGTTTTGGTGTGTCAGAAATTTTGGAAAAATCTCAGCCACTGTGTCCCTGAATATTTCTTATATTTTTCTTTCTTCTGGTATTCCCGCATGCTATACTTATAATTATCTCACCGTCCTTGGGTATTCTGTTCTGGGGGGGGGGGGGGGGGTCACTCTTTTTTTCTCTTGTTTTTTTTGAAGAGTGTTTCTATTAACGTTTCGGGAAGTTCATTGTTTCCTCAGCTTTCTCCAGTCTACTGACGAGCCATCAGAGGCATTCTTCCTCTCTGTTTCTGTGTGTTCAGTTTCTAGAATTTCCTTTTTAATCTTAGGGTTTCCATCTCTCTGCCTACATTCACTATCTGTTTTTGCTTTTGTCCACTTTTCCCATTAGAGCCCTTAGTGTATGTATCATAGTTATTTTCATTTTCTGTTTAATAACTCCAAAATCTCTGCTATATCTGAGTCTAGTTCTGGTGCTTGCTCTGTCTCTTCATACTGTGCCTTTTGCCTTTAGCATATCTTGTAATTTTTTCTTGATGGCCAGGCGTGATGTACTGGGTAAAGAAACTAAGGTAAATTGGCCCATACTGTGAGGTTTTATTTGTCTCTGGTTAGGAGCTAAGCTGTGTCTACTGTTGGATGTAGCTGTAGCTTTCTGAAGCTAAAATTTTATCCAATGTCCTTGTTTGGGTTGTTCTATCGCCTTTGGGTTTCCCTAGAGACTCCTCCTTAAATAGAGTCTGAACCTTCACCTTAATTGTAAGCCCTTGTATTGTACAAGAGACTTGTCGGTGTGGTGGTGAGACATCAGGGAGAAGAAGCATCCCAGAGTTATACGGTTAAGTGTCAGTTTTGTAGTGAGCCCGTGCCCCTGGCTGTGACCCTCACAAGTGCTTCTCTCCTGTTTTCCCCCCTTTGCATGAGATGGGAAAGCTGACAGGGCTGGAGTTGGTATTTCCCTTCCCTCGCATTCTTTAGATGCTGGTTTTTCTTAAGGACAAGACTTGGTTAAGGGAAAGAGGGCCCTCTGCACATCATTCAAATGGTTCCCTTTCCTCTCCTCCTGCCTGAAGCACAAGGGGATTTTTCCACAATCTTCACCCTTATAACCCAATGGAGGTAACAGCTCACCACAGTGTGGGAGCGTTCCTGCAAACCAGCCCCCAGGAAGCTTTAGTTCTCAGGGTAGCCCATGGCCTAGCTCCACTGATGAGTTTATTACCCAGTGACTGCCTACCAGGCACTTTCTATACCCGGCAAGTGGTGATTCCTGTATCTGTCTGTCTGTCTGTCTCTCCAGTTGTTAAGGCAGCAGTTTGCCCTGTGACCTCAAATCTCTGACAGATATAAGAAGAGCATTTGAACTTCAGTGTGGTCAGCTTTTGTCTCGTTGTGAGAATAGGAGTGATGAATTTCAAGCTCTGTAATATCAGAGTGGAAACCAGAAGATCCCTGAAGGTTTAAGGTGTCCTCCTTCAGGGGGGCAAAGCACAGACCCCCGGACTATGGCTCCCGTGGACCCCCCGTCCAAGCCAACAGGGCCCCAGAATTACTTGTGTACTTAGCATGATCCAAATAGGGGCAAATGCACTTCCATCTCTTCTCACATGTTTCCTGCTCTGATTCCAGTTTCTGGAGAACCTGTGGAGACAATGCCTGGAGCAGGACCAGCTTGGGGTTCTGGGCCTGGCTGGCCCTGCCACCATCAGCTGAGTGAACCCAGCCAACTGAGTAATCAATGCAAGCCTGAGGTTTCTTCCCCTCAGAGCATAGTTCCTGAGACCTGGCCTCTCCTGATTTTTGTGAGGGTCAAATATAACATAGTACCGATGCTCTGTGCAGTGAGACTCGTGGACTGCGGGTCTCTCTGTGCTGGTATGTCGGGGCCAGGTGGGCCAATCAGCAGCACAGCTTCGGCTCCTCCATATCTGAAACATGAGTGAGTTTGGGGCCAAGTGAGGCCTCCGTGTGTGGTCCTGCTCTTCTTGGTCTCCCATTTACAGAGTCTGTTCTCCATCAGTTTCTCATGTGACCTAATCGGTCCTGTAAAACATAGGATCTAAAATCCTTTGCTCCATAGGGAAGATTTTCACCAATAAAAAAAGAAGTGAACTTTACTCAAAATTGGAAACATAAGAAATGATCTTTTTAAAAGATTTTATTTATTTATTTTTAGAGGGGAAGAGTGGGAGAAAGAGAGGGAGAGAAACATCAATGTGTGGTTGCCTCTCATGTGCCCCCTACTGGGGACCTGGCCCACAACCCAGGCCTGTGCCCTGACTGGGAATGGAACCAGTGACTCTTTGGTTTGCAGGCTGGTGCTCAATCCACTGAGCCACACCAGTCAGGACCAGAAATGATTTTTAATTGAATTTATTGGGGTGACATTAGTTAATAAAATTGTACAGGTTTCTAGGGTACAGTTCTATAATATGTCATCTGTACACTGTACTGTGCGTTCACTACCCAAAGTCATGTCTCCCTCCATCTCCATTTGCCCCCCTTTTACCTTCTTTTACTTCCCCTACCCCTTTCCCTCTGGTCATCACCTTGCTATTGTTTGTGGCTATGAGGTTTCTTTCCTTAATCCCTTCACCTTTTCCACCCATTAGAAAAGTTAAGTAAAATGAGACCCCTTTCTTTGATCAGGCATGGCACCTGAGTGTACCAGCATGTATGTTCTACTGTTTTCAAAGCCATGCAATAGTATGGAAAAAAAAAGATCTCCAAATTTCTTTCTCTGCCCTCTTTGAAAAAGCTATTGTCTCCCTGGCTGGTGTGGCTCAGTGGATTGAGCGCCTGCCTGCAAACCAAAACCTGACCGATTCAATTCCCGGTCAGGGCACATGCCTGGGTTGCAGGCCAGGTCCCCAGTAGGGGGCGTGTGAGAAGACAACCACACATTGATGTTTCTCTCCCTCTTTTTCTCCTTCCCTTAACTACTCTCTAAAAATAAATATATAAAGCCTTAATATTTTTAAAAGCTAGTATCATTATTACATGTAAACCTGGGACCTGAAGTAAATGTGTGTATATCCTTCCCAACTGCCCCTGATAACCATCAGCCACATACAACACAGAACATAAGCCTGCCACTGTGTCAAGTTCAAAGGCAGGAAATACTAACCACTACTCCATGCTGTCTTACTCCAAGCGAGAGCCAAACACTTTGCTTCTCAGAGTTGAGCACAGTCTTGGAAAGACAGAAAATGACATTTGGACTATAAGTAACTGTTGTTTCACCAAAAGCCTTTAAGTGAACATTTCACAGAAACAGGAAGGAGAGCGTCGTGACATTCAAGCCTGGCAACTGTTACACCTGGAAGGACTTGTGTTGTTCTCACTGGCAGGTGGCCCTTCGCTCCAGCCCATTGCCCTGGGCACCGTGTCTCCGGGACGAGCCCATGAGCTTCTGTGATGCACAGCTTCCCGACCAAGGGCCCACGAGAGCCATGAGGGAGGTCAAGGGCTGGGTTCCCCATCCCTCCATCACACCCTTCTGGGCCACGTGGCAGTGTTTTGTCATAAATTAGAAGTGAAATTAAAAAATGGAAATAAATCAGGCAGTATATACTTAAGATATACTTAAAGCATAGGCTTTATTTTACACATGTTTATTATTTTTTCATGGAAAAAATGCTTGCTCAACACTAATGTGCTTATGTTTTATTTTCTTGTGGTGGACTTGTAATAGGAACAGAGAAGCCTTAGAACTTCATAGCCTCAGAGGATAGAAATGCCTGGTAACACTAGTCAGCAAGAAAGGGTCTTTAATTACCCGCTATAACCTCCCCCTCCATCCTCCATTCACTCAGCCTCTCCCTTCTCTTTAAAGTTAGCATGTATGTTATTGGACACTCTTTTGCCTAAACTACAATAACCCAGAAAGGGGATTGTCTCAGAGAGGGTTAATCTCCTGCAGGAGATTAATTCAGGTTTGGAAGGCAAAGGAGATGCTTGGGATTTGAGGCCGTCAATACTGAGTCCGCTGGAGAGGCAGGTATTCGAGCATAGGTTGAAGGTTGGAACTCCAAATTTTCACAGTTACATTGTCTCTGACCTGGTTTACCACGGACTGATTGGCCACAAACTGTTAGGGAAAATGAGTAAGTTCTGACTGTAGCCACTTGGACAATGCATGATCCTGAGCAGATCAGTAAGATTGTTCTTTGTAATTTCTTTGTCCTAGAGTTCAGTCATTTAAACAACCTGTGATTAGATTCTTTCTTCCTCCTCTCCCCAAAGAACCAAGGGTCATTCACTTCTGAATGAGCCTCCCATTTAGTGTGGCTGCTGATGGGCCAGGAGGGTCACCTTTTTAGGGGGATTCAGCTATGTGAATTCTAATCCTTTTCACTTTCTTTTTTTTTTTTATTATTCATTTATTTTTAGAGAGATTGGAAGGGAGGAAGAAAGAGATGGCAAGAAGCATCAGTTGTCTCTCACCTGCCCCCAGCTGGGGACCTGGCCCACAACCCAGGCATGTGCCCTGACTGGGAATCCAACCAGCGACCTTTTGGTTCACAGACCTGTGCTCAATCAGCCAAACCACACCAGCCAGGGCTAGTCCCTTTCACATGCCATTGTCCTAGCTTCTTTCTTCCTTCTCCCTGTCTGCCTTCTTCATGTGCTCTTTCCTCCCCTATTAGGAAGACATATAACTAAATCATGCCTTGCCCTGTGTTCCCATAAAAACTCACATATAAGATACAGGAGAAAATAGGGGGAAGTGAATGAAAGAGGAACACAAAGGCCACATGAGAAAATAGAAAAAAGGCAAAGCAGGAAGAGCAAGGCTAGAGTCTTAGAGTCTCAGCATCTGCTGAGAAGACGTTGTTTATCTAATGAGTGATAGATTCTAGAGAAAGAAGGACAGGAGGGATAGAGTGGAAGGAAGAAGTGAGGATGCTTGGCCAGAGGAGGTGGCATTTGAGACCATGTTTAGAACCAACGGGATTGGCTGGAACTCTTTGCGCTGTTGTGGCGTGATTGAGTGTATGGCGCTAAGAGTTTTGTATAACCCTCACATCGGAGATCCAAGCACTCATCCCTTCCCCCTGGGCTTGTCTCCCAGGCAAGTTTGCCACCTGCCTGACCCTATGTCCCCATGTTTGTGCTGACACCAGCAAGCTAGCGCCAAACCAGAGGCTGATTTGTACTTGGCTCAAGACCTTACTGTTTCTTAAGAAACCGTCTGTTTCTTATTTGCTTGGAATGAGAACAATTCGCTCTACTTCCATTTGATCCTCCTGAGGACTTTGTGACTGCTTTTGTGCAAGCATTTCACTCGACTCTCTGGTTTTCCACCGAAATGTCATGAGAACAAATATGAGTGGAAATCTCTGTGCTTTTTTTTTTTTAGAGAAAGAGGATGCTAGGAGTGTAATTCCTATTTTAGAAGTTGCTTAAGAAAACGAAGCTTAAATAAACCTGAAACTTAAAGAATCAGCTCAAGTTTTATGACAGGTTTGTACATTAGAGTCTTATCAAGAGCTTAGCTAGATGCTAAGGTACCGGGACTTCGTTGGTGATATCTAGACACTTTAATTTATCTGACCAGGTAAACTTTTTAAGAATTCTCTGAGTATTAAAATACTTGGCATCTGTGGCTTGTTTTACCTGTCCTCACAATTTCTCGGCTGCTTGAAGTGACTCCTGACTCACAGAACAAGCACAGTGCATGTGGCTCACTGCAGATTTTCTTTAATCTACATTTTTAAAAAGATTGTATTTACTTATTTTTAGAGAGGAGAAGGGAGGGAGAAAGAGAGGGAGCGAAGAATCATTGTGTGGTTGTCTCTCGCATACCCTCTACTAGGGACCTGGCCCACAACCCAGGCATGGGCCCTGACTGGGAATCGAACCAACCGACCCTTTGGTTTTGCTGGCTGGTGGCACTCAATCCACTGAGCCACACCAGCCAGTGCTCCCTACAGATTTTAACGATATGGCTAATAACATGGAAGATCAATCACAGACACTCCAAATGACACCAGTGTCCTGCCTTGTGGCCCTCATGATGTACTGATTCCTTTAGAAGAGCTGTCCAGTTCTCTGATCCCCTCATGCCTCTACCCAAACAAACACAAAATGAAAAGAAACGGCCACAACAGAACCAGGGATGGCATGGAGTCCTGGAGGCCCAGTCCACGGTAGGATGTCTGTTTATGAGCTCACATCGGAGAGATGCGCCTATGGGCGTTCAGAGTGGGCAGGGCTGCGTTGCAGTCCTGGAGCTACTGATTGGGTGAGTGTAGAGCCCATTTCTGGCTGTCATTCATTCCATCTGCCCAGTTTCCTCTGTGGCTGAGGTTTGCCCTGTGCCCAGCACGAGAATCTGTGTCACAACCAAGATTTTCAAGGGAAAACAGAGTATTGGATGCATTTATCTTTTTATTTTTTGCTTTTAGAGAGAAGGGAAGAGAGGGAGAATGAGACGGAGAGAAACATTGGTGTGAAAGAGAAACATCAATCGGTTGCCTCTCACATACACCCCATCCCAGGGACCAAACCCACAACACAGGCATGTGCCCTGACCAGGAATCCATCCCGCAACCTGTTGCTGCGCGGGAAGATGCCCAATCCCCTGAGCCACACCAATCAGGGCTTGGATATGTTGATCTTTGCCTTTAAACTATACCTTGTGTCTGTTGAAGCTAATGATAATTAATTTTGAGTTTTTCACTCCAATTACTAGTCTTGTGGTCATTCTGTAATGGAGAAAATTTCACTTCCGGTTTTTGTGTCTTTTATTTTTTGACTGAAGCAGATACGTCATCCTGTCAGTTTGTCTTCCTCAGCAACAGATTGCACCCGGGACACAGGGTGTTCTGTGACGATGGAAGATTCAGTGGCTTGTAACCTACTCAGAATGAAAATATGTATTTATCCCATGTCATGATTTGCTTTGAAGCAGAGCTCTGTTCCAAATCCACATTCTCTAAAAATGTGAAAAGACCATTGCCCGTGGGAATACTCATTAAAACTCTCAGCCAGCAGGTGTAATTAAACAGGACCTGGTGTGCTACAGGGCGGCTGAAGCTCATCTGGATGAAAAACACAAGGCTTGCCACATTTTGCTCTTGTCTGTGGACATCTATCAAATAGATCAAAAACAAAAAGATTAGGATGTGATGGTTGTAGACATTTTATGATATATAACTTTTGATTATTCTCAAAAGTGTTCGGGTAGGGGGGAAAGAGGGAAGGAAGGAAGGAAGGAAGGAAGGAAGGAAGGAAGGAAGGAAGGAAGGAAGGAAGGAAGGAAGATTCCAAGGTGTGTCTAGTCTCTCCCACTTGGGATCTAACACTTAAACTTTGCTTTTGTTTTTTGTTTTTTTCCTTTTCAACCCCTACAGAGTAGCTTCTATTAGCAGTTAGCTATTTGGATGAATGGGTTGAATTAATAAAGCGCTTTGACATTTCAAAGTCTTCCCTGAATTCTACACCCCATGTACATGTGTAATCAATCTTATTCTTTCAAAGGGCAGCGCTGATCCATTTCTTGTGAAATACCCTCCAAATAAACAGTGGAAGTTAGTCTGAAAGAGAAAGCGAGACCTGTGAGTGTACCATGTAGACACATCTAAGAAGCAAGTGGTGAGCCAGCGGGTGCGGGGCATCGAGGAGAAAGATGCATTCAACGACATGGTGACAGCGGGGGACTGAGCTGCACCCCCTCCCCCTCCAGGGGGACCTGCTGCAGTGCCACTAGCCGGCACACTCCTGCCGCGGGCCTGGGCGCCGCTGCGTGGTGCCCAAGAGCCGCCTGGTCCTCCAGTTTGCGCCCCCTTCCCTGAGGTAGTCAGTTTCTCCTCCGCACTTCCGCAGGTGCGGCTACTGCACTGATGAAACATCGTCCACTTCGCGGACACTTGTCATACTCTAGGCAGAGCTGGCGTCAAACCTGTTCTTTGCAATGGAGATGTAATGTGTGGTTGTGATTCCCAGGGACTGCCCCCGGCGGTCCAGTGCATCCGTGTGCTGTGGGCAGGGTACACGCGTCCCGCCACTTCTCTTGGGGCGTCGCCAGTGCAGAGAGGCCGAGGTGTTCTCTCTGCTTCGTCAGAGTCCTGGCATCCCTGGGACACTTCCACGAGCTGTTCACTATTATCAAATCCATTGTGAAAGCCAACATGTGACCATCTAAAGGTTTGGGGATGTTGTCTGTTCTTTCCTGTTTTTTCTAAATCCTCGCCAGAGGACATGCTTACTGATTTTAGAGAGAGGAGAAGGGAGGGAGGGAGAGAGGGAAAGAAACATGGATGTGAAAGAGAAACATCCATTGGTTTCCTCTCCCATGCGTCCCCACTGGAGACCCACAACCTAGGCACTTGCCCTGGCCAGGAATCGAACCTGAGACCTTTTGGTTTAGGGAATGATGCTCCCACCGAGCCACACCTGGCAAGACCCATCATGTCTTCTTGACGTCTAACTGAAGCTCTATGTTTTTTAGAGTCTTAGGTATAGTCATGGATTTCCCTTATTTATTTATCAATACAACACTTGCTGCTGAGGGTGCTGGAATAGTCTCAACAACAGGATTCCGGCAAAGTATCCCAAAAAATGCAGTGACATCCCACCCTTGCTTGACATTGAAAATCTTCCTCTATATTTTATCTTGTTCTTCGTAAAAATATCCAATGATCTCTCTTGTCTGTAGCAGTCACTCATGTTTTAAGGACACGAGTAAGGCCATGTGCACTGAGAAACAGTGGATGCTGTCCCATAGCTCAGCCAGCCATCACACAGCCACACAAACTTCCCAGCAATGACCTTGAAAATGTAGAAATCTATTCCTGCCATCCCCAGCTTCCTTTAATAACTTATTTTGGATAAGTTAGTATAAGTTACTGCATAGAATCATTGTAACCGGTTTCTCAAACCGGTTTTATTTTTTTCATCCCAAATTACCTCTTGAGGTGAGTTCACCTGTTCGTTATCTAATACTGCCTATGATTTTTTATCTATAGATTCGATCTTGAAAATTCCTATGTGGGGTCACACCTAGTCAAGTGCCTTCAGAAATGTAGGTACTTGACTAGGTGTGACCCCACATAGGAAATGTAGAAACAAATGCAAATTAGCCTTTCCCTTACAAATTACCCTTTTATGGATGGGGATCATAACTCTCTGTCTCCACCAGTCTAGTCAGGAGCCGTGCGTTCGCCCACTCCATCCCTGACCTTATCTCACGGAGAACTAGTTTACCTCTCCGCATCTCAGGTCTCTGTGATAAGTGTCTCCGTCTGGCTCACCCGGAAGCAGATGCTGAGATGAGGAGGAAGCCAGTGAAAGTGGTTCTACTCAGAAGGCCCTTGGACGCTGGCAGAGACCTGGGGCAATGATACATGTCAGGGAGGCAGCCAAGGGGCCTTGCTGTCAATCCACTGCCCACCGAGAGCAGTGGGAGCTTCATTCCCCAGGAAACAGTGGAGAAAGGTACCTAACACACCCATCAGCATCGGCTCATCCCGGAGAAGTGGGAGAGGCACCATTTGCCATTGAGGCACTGGTGGGTCTCCGCAACCAGGTAGTTACAGGGAATAAATGCAACATTGTGTGGGAAACAGTTGAATAAACCCAGCGTGGGAAAGCACCCCAAATCTGCTAGTTGCTGTGGTTATATTCACTATGCCATGATAGGGTAGCTGTTTCTAAAAGAAGTCCCTATGTGTTGGGTGCCAACTCTAGGCTAGCCCTCCATCCGGTCCTAGGATGACACCGTGGGTCACACCTGGTGCTGGGTCTCACCAAGCCTACAGGTTGGTGGTGTGACAAGCAGGTGAAGACTCCACCCCTGGAGTCTGAGAGCTGGGATGCAAGCAGGAAGGAGCATGACATTTCACTGGAGTGAGGGGCGAGGACCTCTTAGACCCGCCGTGCACACCAAGGCTCACTCCAGGCCTGGTCGTGCTAAGCAAGGGCCTCTGGGCTGAGAGACTGCAGGATAAATAAGGACACATAGGAAAGGCACTCGCTGAAATGCCAACTAGAGCTGTGGATCAGAAGACTGAAGACTGGAGGGAAGGGCTGGAGAAAGCGGCATGCAGCCTCTGTCGCCATCCCAGGCCCTGTGCCCTGAAGGGTTCCGCATTTGGCTTAATGTTCTTTTCCTGACATCTTGACACTGTTTAAATCATTTTTAACCAGTGTACCTCCCATTTTAATTCTCACTAGGCCCTATTAGTTGTGTAGCTGGCCCTGTAAAACAGTGTTAAATTGGGGACAGATTGTAAAAGGTCTTACGAGCTCTGCTGTGATGGTAACTTTGGTGTCACCTTGATTGGGTCATGAAGTGCCTGGATATTTGGTTAAACATGAGTCTGGGTGTATCTGTGACAGTGGTTTGGGCTGAGGTTAACATTGAATCTGGCCCCGGCCAGATGGCTCAGTTGGTTGGAGCATCATCCCATACACCGAAAGATTGCAGGTTTGATTCTCAGGGAGGACACATACCAAGGTTGTGGGTTCGATACTTGGTAGGCAACCAATCGGTGATTCTCTCTCCCGTCGGTGTTTCTTTCTCTCTTTCTCTCCCAAAGCAATGAAAAAGTGTCCCCGGGTAAGGATTTAAGAAAATGAAAAAGAGAAAACATTGCATCTGAGCAAAGTAGATTACCCTTTCTCAAGTGGGTGGTGGCACCCATGTAATTACTTGTAGACATAAATAGAGAAAAGGCTGACCCTTTGTGGGTAAGATGGAATTCCTTCTGCTTGAATCCTGGCTCTTGGGTGCTGATCCCTCTGTCCTTTGAGCTGGTTTGCCAACTTCATGACTGCATGAGTGAATGCTCTATAATAAAGATCTACCTCTACCTCTACCTCTACCTCCACCCTCCCCCTAACTCTGTCTTTCTCTCTCTGTCTTTCCCTCTATCTCTGCCTCTCTCTCTTTCTCTGTCTCTCTCTCTCTCTCTCGTGGGTTCTGGAAAGAAACAGACTAATTCTCCTGGAAAGGTGTTTATGGTTTTCTGTAGGAAATGTGGGACTATTTAAGTTTTTTTTTAAATACAGGAAAATGTCATATGCCCTAGATAACAGTCCAAAACACAGGGAGGATGGCTTAAACCATCTGTAGTTGGCATACACTGCATCTGTAGGCTGATGTGGTTGTCCAGAAGAGAGCTGATGCGGGCGGGCATTTGAGCCAAACCGCGGTAAAGGAACAGAAAGCAGTATGTCAGCCATTGGAGGTGGAGGCTTAAGAAAATTAGGTCAGCTAAGAAACAGAGCCCTTGAAGGCAATTCTTCTGCAAAGGAAATACAGCATCTCAAAGTCCTTGTGCTTTTGCCTTCCCACTCTAGAGAAGTACTTGTTTTTGTCCTCCTCACCTGCACCACCTCCAGCAGCATTTCCGGGCTCCTACTCCATGTTGGGGCTCCATGTGGTCTCTTTGGTTCCATTTTCCATCCTGGTGGATGGATCGAGTCTTGTGTGTCTGTTCCTGATGGTGGAAGACATTAGGATCATCAGAAGGCACCCAGAGGTTGTTTCTACCTCCCTTTCCTCGGTTGTAAAATGAGAGTGTGGAGCTATTCATTCAGTAAATAACCACATTAATTTAAGCATGCATACCCTGAAGTATTGTTTACTGCACCATTCTCCCTAAATCTCACTCTCAAAGTTCTGCCGTGTTTGTGCCCACTCACTGGGCATTTGACTCCGCACCCTCCCCCCCCCCCCCCCCCCCCCCCCCCCCCCGCCCACGGTAACTCAGGAGCATCTGAAAAACCTGAAGATGGATTTTTTTTAAAGATTTTATTTATTTATTTTTAGAGAGAGGGGAAAAGAAGGAGAAAGAGAGGGAGAGAAATATCAATGTGTGGTTGCCTCTCGCGCGCCCCCTACTGGGGTCTCAGCCCAAAACCCAGGCATGTGCCCTGACTGGGAATCGAACTAGCGACCCTTTGGTTTGCAGCCCACGCTCAATCCACTGAGCTACACCAGCCAGGTGGAGATGGGTTTGCACCCTCCTTTTTCTAGGTCGGTTATGGAAATGTCAGCAGCAGCTTCCATTCTCTCTAAAATGTTCTCTCATGTGTGTCTCCATGCAGAGGCAGAAAGCCCTTCTTTTCTCGACCCTTCTTTACTTTTCCATCAGCCAGCTCACTACCCATGAGTACACATCCCGTACAGTTTCCCAGTGGCTTCCGTGTGCTTCCTTGGGGGGCATCTGATGGAGAAAGTTGAAAGATCTTTGTCCAAGTCTAAATATGCAACATGTATATTGGGCTTCCTTCTCTGTTTGGACTCAGGAGGTAAGGGTGGAGCCATGTCTTCTCACATTGATTGGTTGGCTTAGTTTTGCTCTCCTATGACAATTATTTTGCCCCAGAAAGGTCAGCAGAGAGTCATCTGTCTCTTCCATTTTTTCACTCTGCAAACACTGTGTTTACTGTATCTCAGGAATCGGGGTAGAGCCTTTTCCCACCCCACCCAACAGTGAGCTCTTTCCTACCAGGAAACCTGATGACACGGGCGCTCTGAAAGTTCAGAGGACTACTTAATCTTCTTTTTGTTTTCTCTTCTTGATTCCAGAGAGAGGGGCCATCCCTCTGGAGGGAGAAAGAGAGGGAGAGAAACATCAAGGACCAAATCCACAACCCAGGCATGTACCCTGATAGGGAATCGAACCCATGACCTTTTGGTTTGTAGGACGACACCCAACCCATGGAGCCACACCAGCCAGGGCTCAGTCCTGAATGCAAATGGATGCTTAGCTATCTACAGCAGCAATTTTCAGCCTTTTTCATCTCATGGCAAAAGTGCTGCGCCATACCAAAAAATATCGTCTTAGCTATCTACAGCTGCCTGGAGGGGAGAGGGGACCCTCCTCATAGGCTGACCAAGCTGTTCAGGTCACGGTAGCCTGGTTGGTGATGGAGCCATGACATGAGCCGCTCACCAGGGCTGCAGGCTGGCCTGCAGGGGGTCCCCCGGGAGGCTGCCAGGCATGTCTGCAGGGCGGTGAGGGGCCTGAACTGAAGGGACTGACCCCTTGCAGACACACGTCTTAGTGCTTGTCTTCCCAGCTCTCACCTCACAAAGCGGCTTCTCCAGGCCTCAGGGTTGCATTCCTGGTTTGGTACAAATCCATCATTATGTCACATACACTAAAGAACAGGAGTGTGACCTGCCCTGAGGTGCCTTCCATTAAGCGCAAAGCTGGGACCTGGAGCTCAGGGCCACTTGTGGCTTCAGGCACCCAGGGGCAGAGGAGCGAGGTTCCTGGAACTGGGGGTGGTGCTGTTTCATTTAGGGGGGTCTTGGGAGGCATCTGGGAGGTGGCACTGGGCCCTGGGTCATGTGCTAGGTTAAGTCAGTCCTGATTTTCTCACAGGCCTGGCCCATGTTTCATCCCACTCCATTACAAGACTTGATCTGGCCCTGGCCGGGTGGTCCAGTTGGTAGAAGCGTCATCCCATTCACCAAAAAGTTGTGGGTTCGATTCCTGGTCAGGCACATACCTAGGTTGCAAGTTCAATCCCTAGTCCAGGAGGTATGAGAGGCAACCAGTTGCTGTTTCTCTCTCCCTCCCCGTCTTTCTAAAATTAGTAAACGTATCCTTGGGTAAGGATTTTAAAAAAAGCAAAAAAGACTTGATCTGCTTTCTGCCAGCAAATAATAGGGAAGTATGGAAACCTGTCCAGACATTTTTCTCCCAAATATAACAGGGAAAAGGTCCATTTTCCTGGCTGTGGCGTGGAAACACCCATCTGAGGGATTCACACAAAACTTATTGTGGATTGAAAGTGAAAGCAGGCTTTCCTTTGCTGCAGAGGAATCATCATGACCCCAGCCAATGAGAGACAGAGAAGCCAGAGATTAGAGATCAGCATCGTATATTACCCAGAGAGATCTAAGGGTGAAATTGTGAGCCTAAGATTTACTAAGCCTCCTCAAGAAAAGCACAGGATGCAAACTGTTCAGGGGACACCAGAGCCGGGGGCGGGAGGGCAAGTGGTGTCGATGTTATTTCCTCGAATACTGCAGTGATTTCATAATAAACATTTTTTACTTACCGGAAATAGGTTTCCCAATTTGAAAGGCCTGGGACTGCCAGCTGCCATCAGGACGAACATACCCTTCTGCTTTCTCTGGTGTCACCTGGAACATTACTGTGTCCTGACATTTGAAAACGTGAACATGGATAGTAATCCTCGCTCGGGCAGAGTAGAGACGAGCATGCTGACTTCATGTGTGCTTAGCAGCACTCACAAAACAGAAATAACATTTCTGGTCTGGTGTCACAATGTGGCTCTGATAACATACTCACGTGGCCCATACAGGGAGTATGAATATCAGCTGGACTATTATTTATGTTTTTAATGGCCTATCTGGTTTTGCAGGGAAATAAGCATTTAGAAATTTATATTGATTTTTCTCCCAGAAGATGGGAATGGAAGGCGTATATATCAACCTTTCATGATAGTTTATTTAGGGTATGTGAATCTTAAAAGTTTAAGTTCTGGATTCAGTGGGGAATGGACCCAAGATGCTGATTCTATTAAGGGAAGCGAATGTTAGAAATGCCGATGGTTGGCTGCCTAGTTTATTGTGATAGTCTCGGAAGGATTCAAGGCAATTAGAAAAATATGTAATGAGCAGAGAGGTTGTCAAAAGACACTTGAGTCCCTGGCCAGGTGGCTGATGTGGTTGGAGCATCATCTTAGACAGTGAAAGGTTGCTGGTTCCATCCCCAGTCAGGGCGCTTAACGGAGGCAACCAATCAATGTTTCTCTCTTACATCGATGTTTCTCTCTTCAAAATCAATAAACATATGCTTGGGTGAGGATTTAAAAAGAGAGAGACAGACTTGGAATCAGGCCTAAAGGAAAGCAAAGGTAAGAAACTTAATAGGAAGCCACAAGAAAGGTTAATTTTAAAGAATGCACACATTTATGGCTGTTAAATTGTAAGCGGAAGACACACTTTGATTCCCTGCTTTCCAGCACGTGGTGCAGAGAATAGGGGACGTTATTCGATAAGCACACGGTTTCGCAGCCCCTGGAGCTGAGGACCCGCGTCCGTGGGGACATTGCACCACCACCCACACAGTGCTGCCCCTGGACTGCTGAAGCAATAAAGTGCTCGTGACGAGGTTGATGGCACTGATAACTGTGACCCTTTCCAGAGTGTTTGCCGTGTCCAACTCTGGGGAAAATTTGAGTCAGTAGCTAGCAAAGGTCAGCTGCCAGGGAGCGGCTTGTTCCTGGCTCTCTGAACACTGCAACCTTGCTTTGAAGCGCTGGGCTGTGAACGGGGCAGGGACACATTGGAGAGGTTTGCGTCTCACACAGGAAGCGTCCTCTGTGCCTGGAGACGTGGTGAGGGTGAGCGGACTGCGTCGGTCAGGTGACAAGGCTGCTGGCGCACTGCAAGGCGACCCTTGCATGGTAGGCTTGCGGGTCTGCGTAGGGACAGCCCCCCAGCTGATGGTTCTTCCCCGGGGGGACTCACTTCCATCTGTGTGCTAGGAAGGCAGCAGGAATGATGAAGTGACAAAAAGCACATCACAGGGCTTTCTCCAGAGACATGGAACCAAAAGGATGTGAGCATCTATGGAGAGATTTATTTCAAGGAACTGGCTCATGGGACTGTGGAGGCAGCCAGCTGAAATCTTCATGCTGGCTCCCTCAGGTGAGTTGATATTCCAGCTCAAGTCCAAGCCTGGGGGCAGGATCCCTTCCTCTTTGGGGGGTCATCCACCTTTTTCTTATGACCTTCTACTGATTGGGCAAGGCCAACCCACGTTCTGGAGAGCAATCTCAAAGTGTATGCTTGAACTGTTCAACACGTTTCAAAAAATAATTTCACAGCAACATAAAGACAGGTGTTTGACCAAACATTTGGGCATCATAGCTGAGCCCATATGACATGAAATTAGGCATTGTACCGTGTTAGGAAAGGAATGGAAGGAAGAGGCTAAGAAAGGTAACCCATACAACAAAAATCGTCTGGCCACAGGTGAGGGCCGAGTTTCTCTGTGTGTGTTTGAGAGGCACTTTAGGCAGTGGGGCGTTTGCTTTGTGCGGGGGGATCTGGAGTGAAGAACCAGGCCCAGCAGGTAGGGAACAGTGAGCTGCCCTGAACACTGGGGCAGGCTGCTTTCCTCAGCCCCAGAAGCTTCTGGAAGCAGTGAGATTGGCTCTGGGCTTCTGTGGAGGGAACTCTCTGTGGCTCTGTGTGGTCCTAGATCCAGTTCTACTGTTTAATCTTAGCTTAAGATTTTATCATCCTCTAAAATTCAGACCTGGCTAGCATGGCTCAGTGGGCTGGGCATCATCCTGCAAACCAAAGGGTCACAGGTTGGATTCCCACTCAGGGCACATGCCTGGGTTGTGGACTCAGTCCCCAGTTGGGACGCGTGCTAGAGGCAACGATCTCTAGCATGTTTCTCTCCCTCGTTTTTTCCCTCCCTTCCCCTCTCTCTAGAATTAATACAAGAAAAAGAAACTCAGTGATGTCTTTCCCAACAAACCTGAGTGAGTGCACCAAAAATGCCAATAAAAGAAGTCCATCCAACCTGAATTTAAAAGCGCGAGGCAGGGTAAGATGGGGCCACAGGCCTAACCAGGGCAGAGGGAAGTTCCGATGCGCAGGTGTGAGTTTGAAGAGCAGGTGAGTGCAAGCTTGCTGTTTTATTCTGCGAGTTCAGAGAGGGGATTTTGGTGATGCGACATCAGCTGGCACTTCTAATGTGGCCCAGAAATGAGGTCCCAGTGGCCAGCATGGCTGCTTTGCTCGGTGAGCAAGGGGCTTAGAAGCTAGGAGAACTTGCGTCTGTAAAAGAGTTTATAGTTTTATTGTTTTGATTTACAATGTGTAAGAAGATCAGTAATTGATACCCCTTGTCCTGTAAGGTGAGATCAGCGATGGTTTCACTGCCAAGGGTACAGAAGGTGCCAGCCTGGTGGGTGTGGATGCTGGCAGCCCGGGGGTCGGTCTCTGGGTGGCCTCCCGGGGAGCCCCTGTGCCCCGTGCCCTGGGTGGCATCCCTCTGGAGCTCCCTGACTCCACATTGGGGTTCTCATCTCTAGTCATCCACACTCACACTAATGTTTCACGGGTTTCCACTTAAGGACCCTTCACAAATACGGGGCTCTTCTGGTTTGGGATCTGCACTTGGCCTTGGCAAGTCTCACCCGGGACAGAGTGACACCAGTGTCCCACAGTGGCCACCGTGTTTCCAACAGCCCCAAGGGCACACCCTGGCGCTTCTTCAGGACCTGCTTGAGTGGGTGATCCAAGGGTCACAGTCACCTCAGGGTGAATGCGGTTAGTCGACATTTCCCTTAGTGTCTGTCTGCTTCCATGTCTCTCTCTGACCCTGTCACCATATCTATCTGTCTGTCTCTCTGTCCCTGTCTCTCTCTCATCCTCTCCCTCTCCGAAGGGTCCAGAGATGCAGGGAAGGGCACTGGGCTGGGGCAGGATGCTGCCAAGATCTCTCCACTCCAGTCAAGTTCATTGTCAACATCCTGAGTGCTTAACGCTGGAAAATATAACACTCCCAGGAGCCCAAAGGAGGTACCAGACTGTGAACTGATTAATTTAAAATAAGAAATTGTCAGCAGACTCGGAAAAGAAGCCCACGTGGACAGTGCCGCCGCCCGCCCCCGCACCGTGGGCAGCCTTCCAAGATGGCAGGTCACAATGGGAGCGCTGCTCTGGGGCGTGAAGCAAGGAACCTGAAGGAATTGAGTGGGTCTTAGGAAACTGTCTTAAGAGAAAGTTTGAGGCATGGCCCCATTCTGGGGGTAGAAGGCACAACTCCGCTCTCACTTTTATTTTGGGTTCTCTGTGTTTTTCTGTATCGACATCGACACCACCAGATGACCACATCACTGGATTGCTCTCGTGGCCCAGTTTTGCACGAAGCTGCATCCTAGAGGCTGCCTGGAAAATGAATTGCCACCCTGGCTGCTAGTAGGTGGTAGTGTAGCCTGGTAGATACTTTTCCAGCTGCCCTCCTCGGCACTGACATCTGGGTGGGGGGATTCAGAGGACACCCTTCCCCCGCAATTTACACATTTTTCTGAGAACCTCACAATAGCCCTCACACACTGACAAGAAAGGAAGGCAAGCTATTAATTATTAAAGCCATTGCGTGAGTTGCCTTCAAAGTAAATAAGTGAGGCTGTAGAGCAAAGAGCTAGCTCAGGAAAAATATCATTCTCCGTGTTCATGTGCCATCACCATTTGGGTTCATTTTACTGTATGTTGTTTTTCTTTTTCTTTCCCTCTTCTGGATCCCAAGAAGTTGGGGGTGTTTGACTTCAAGGTTGAGCCTTGGAATTAAGTGGTAACTGCAATGATTTGTGGGCGGAAGCATGGTCAGGAGGAGGCCAGAGTTCTTGGGTTTGTGTTTTGGGTGTTTTCTCTGTTCCCCAAAATCCACTTTAGGAAAGGCTCTGCCTGTCGTTTATTAAGATGTCATTCCTGGCTGGTGTGGCTCAGTGCATTGAGCACCAGCCTGTGAAGCAAAGCATCACTGGTTCGATTCCCAGTCAGGGCACATGCCTGGGTTGCAGGCCAGGTTCCCCAATAGGGGGTACTCGAGAGGCAGCCACAAATTGATGTTTCTCTCCCTCTCTCCCTCCCTTTCCCTCTCTCTAAAAATAAATAAATAAAATCTTTTTAAAAAATTGGCATACTATATTTGGTATAATGTGGAAGTCTTTGTCACTTACGTCATCTTGAAATTATTAAGACTTGATTATTCCTAGTTGTGCCCATGTCTGATAGTGGGGCTGGAACGTGAAATGTCCTTCATGGTGTTAACAAGTTTTATTTATTTGACGTTTGTTGGAGACAGTCAACCACGGAGAATTTGGGAGAGTATGCCTAAGACGTGGAAACCTAAGACACCAAGATAGAATAGTTTCCATGTCAAAGTTCTTTTATTTTTATTTGAATGGTAGGTTACAGCCCATCTCTGGTAATGAATTTGACACTTGGGAAGGAATGGTGTGTGTGTGTGCACATGTGTGAGTGAGTGAGTGTGCACACACCCAGTGCCCACGTCTCTTTCATTTGTCCACATAGTTATTTCAGCACCACCGGGTTCTGCTTGGGTGCAGGGTCGCCTCTGCCACCTCCAGACAGGTGGCTGCGCAGGGAGCCCATCCGTTCTAAAGCCGTCAGACAGACAGACGAAGGCCTTGCAGCCACCTTACTGACACAGGCTTGCCAGGCCCAGAGCCAGACATGACAGGGGGACAGTGAGACCAGGGTGTCTGTGGGAGTGGACTTTGTGTCACTCACTGTCCAGGACTTGTCAGAAAGAGGACTGAAGGTTGTTCGTGCAGACAAGTGGGAGCAGGTGCTAAAGTGGCTGCCGCGTCCCCCCGATGCTCTGGCAGACGTGCTCGGCATTCACATGGGCAGAACCTCGAGGCGAAACGCCACCTTGGTCAGTGGTGTGATTGATTGTCTCAGATCTTTTAAAGATGCTTTCCATGCTCTCCCAGCTCACTGGGACCGGTCCTCACGCACACACGCACACATGCACACACGCACACATGAGCACACTCAGGTGCACACACGCACACACAGATGCACACACACAGGTGTGCACACGCACACTCAGGCCTGCACAGGCACACACAGGTGCACATGGGCACACCCAAGCACGGGTGGAGGGTGTTCAGAACCTTTTGGTCACTTGGCTGTCTTCTGACTGCAGTAGGTCATCTTGGAAGGCTCACAGGGTTGCAGGTGAAATGGAGAGAATGCTGCAGCTTCTTGGGAACCCACGCCCCACCCTTAACTGGGGCCAGGCACCATCAAAACCCAAGCTTTGGTTTCCTAAGCTGCAAAGGATCTCTAATATTTGTTGTTCAGAAAATTGGGGAAATGAAATCGGGTGCCATGAGACGTCAACTTCATAATCTAAACTGGACCCAGGGCCCCTGAGAAGAGTTGAATATTCAGTGCCTTGTTCCGAGACACAGGGCCTCCTGAAAGTCTCAGAACCTCAGGAAGGTTCACTCGCTGGGTAAGGTGGGCCCTGCCTCACCCCACGGGCAGCACAGCAGATGCCAGGCTCCTGGACTGCATGTGGTCAGCTCTTCATGGCCTCTGGGTTCCATTTAGTGTTCCACAACCTTGACCTCAAGGAGAAAACAGTGCACGATCTGCAGGCTGGCCACCTTTCTTTCCAGCACAGGGGTGTCACGCTGGTCCCACAAGGCTTCCCCTGCTCAGAGCTGCTCATCTTCTAGTGAGATCCTCGCCCGTCATTTTGCAGCTTCTCGCTGCTTCTAATGTCACTATTTTAGGTCCTTTACTTAGGCACATTTCATTCATCAGTGCCAAGCTGTCTCCCTAGAGTAGCCTGCCATGTCACTCTGTCCCTCTGCAGGATGAGGGCCATTGGTTCTGAATTTCAGCATCACGAAAGTGGAACCTCATTCTATTCCTCTCTGCCTGCTACCCTGCCACCCACTCCCCCCACCACCCGCGGCAGCTAATACTGCTTCTCAGGAGCCACCACACTGAGGAGTGTATTATTAATACATCCATTGAATGGATGTATTAATGCACCCACTGCTGGAGCTGGATTTGGGTTTTGCTGCCAGATAAGCTGTTTCATAGATTAACTGTTATGGATACATGCATCGAAGAGAGGACATCCGTAAAACTACTGTAAGGTGAGCGATAAAAATAGAAGAAGAAATCTGCTTTGATGTGGTGTTTTCCCTGGAAGGGTCATTAGTTAGCTTGTCCCAGAGTTAGCTTGTAACACTGTGGCGATTTTCTGGATTTATTCTGACCTGCCCAGCTGGAGCAGGACCATGTGAGTCCAGCCCTCCCCTCCTCTCTGGGATCCACGGCCTTGGTGGGACCCATGGTGCTTTCCTGTGATGTTCACGGTCATGGGCATCCTGAATGGGTCTTGGCTGCTGCCTTTCCTACGGCTTGAAGACTATTCCCTCCCCCAGCATATGAGAAGATGGTGGCCCTGGGCTCCATTTGGCACACATCGGGGTTCAAGACCACTGTTACCTCCCACTATTCCAAGTCCCTTTGGAGACACAGCAGAATTTTAGGGGAGCAGGCAAGACTGTAAGTAATAGAGAAGAACAAGGGAGCTTCGGAAACTCTTTTCCATTCGTGTGATATCCTCAAGGTGCCTCCATGCTGTCACAAATGGCAGTATTTCATCTTTCCTCATGGCTGAGTAGTGTTCCATTGTATATATGTACTACACCTTTTTTAATTTATTGGATTTTTAGGGCAGGAAGGAGAGAGAGAGACGGCAATTTGTTGTTCCATTTATTTACGGGTTCATCAGTCCATTCCTGTATGTTCCCCAACCAGGGATCGAACCCACAACCCTGGTGTATCAAGGTGAAGCTCTACCCAACTGAGCTACCGGGCCAGGGCCATGTACCACAGTTTCTTTATCCCATTATGTACCGAAGGATGCTTTGGTTGTTTCCATGGGTCAGCCACTGTGAATAAAGCTGCAGTGAACATAAGGGGACTTATACTGTGGGAAGAGGGGGTGGTAAAAGGTAAAGGGGGTCAAATAGATGGTGACAGAAAGTGATTTCACCTTGGGTGGTGGGCACACAGTGCAATGTACAGATGATGTAGCACAGAATCGTATGCTTAAAACCTATATAATCTTATTCACCAACAAAACCCCAACTCATTTGATTTTTTTAAAGATTTTATTTATTTATTTCTTAGCGAGGGGAAGGGAGAGAGAAAGAGAGGGATAGAAACATCCATGTGTGGTTGCCTATCGAGCACCCCCTACTGGGGGCCTGGCCCGCAACCCAGGCATGTGCCCTGACTGGGAATCGAACTAGTGACCCTTTGGTTGTCAGGCTGGCACTCAACCACTGAGCCACACCAGCCAGGGCCAACTAATTTAATTTTAAAAAATTTGCCCTGGCTGGTGTAGCTCAGTGGATTGAGCCCAGGCCAGCGAATCAAAGGATTGCGGTTTGATTCCCAGTCAGGGCACACGCCTGGGTTGCAGGCCAGGTCCCAGCAGGGTACTCAAGAGAGGCAACCATACATTGATATTTCTCTCCCTCTCTCTTTTCCTTCCCCTCTAAAGATAAATAAATACAATTTAAAAAATAAAATAAAATAAAAAATTTTAAAGAAAAGTAACTCATTTCATTAAGAGAGAATATGAAGAGAACAAGGAGACCAAGCGTGTCGCTGATTTGCCTGCATCCACCCCACAAAAAAGGAAAAAAAAAGAATTACCATTTAATTTTTTCTTGTGGGCAATATTATGTATGTTGGGTTTCAAAAGCCACTTGGATATAAAAGCTCCAGTTCTGTATCTCCAAACGCACAGGAATTATTCTCCGACAGAGCTGCCCCGGGAAGACCCCGTGGGAGAGCAGTCTGCAACTCAGCTCTGACGTAGCCTGATTTTTGCTTAAAATGCAAAATTCCACCATTTTTTAGTATTTTTAGACATGTAAATATGAGAAGCATTTATAACTCTTTTTTTTTGTGGAATAGAGTTTAGGCCACCATGAAGTAATTGTTTAGTGGATCCTAAGAGAACCTACTTTTTCTTTCTTCTTCTTTTTTCCTTGGCTGTTGTTCATTCCTTTTTAAAACCCCTTTTATCGTTCCTCCACCCAATGATGTATTTGGCATCTGTGTTTGTGAATATGACATCTTCATTCCCAGGGCTTTTTTCCCATTGTGAAGACTTCATGTGTACAAAAGGGAGAGTTACGCCAAGATGAAGTTAAATGGTATTCGACAGCCTATGAAGTCCTACGCCCCCAAAGGGGAAGAGAGAAGAAAAGCCAACCATGGAAAAGGAGGAAAAACATTAGTTACAGTGTCGCGCAGGGTAATTATGCCTCCTTCCTGCAGTGAAAACATTTGTTGATCATCTCAAAGTGAATCAACAATCTATAGATGTGACCATGAAAAATAATTTTTTCCCTTATGGGATAAGATCAGAGCCTTCTAGAAAGTGACTATGAAAAAATATAGAGTTTCTGGCTCATTATCTTCTCAGAATTGTCACCTCCCTGTCCCCATGGTTTCAGGGAGCAAAGGAAAGAATCAAGCATCTCCTTCCAAAAAACTCATTCCCATGTTTTCAGAGCAAAAGTCCATGGAAAACACGTCAACTGTAAAATTGACGGAACGCAGTACAGCCATTCTGACTGTGAATCTGACCGTGAAACCAGCCCAAATTAATTGAATCAGAAATGTATGATTCTTGAATACAATGCTTCCGTAAAGTCCCCCAGCACTTTACAAAGCATGTGACTCTACTACCAATTCTGTTGGTGTCTTGAAGAATAAGTTTATTTTATTTTCTAAAAGATCTTATTTTTAGACAGAGAGGAAGGGAGGGAGAGAAACATCGATGTGTGGTTGCCCCACCAGGAACCTGGCCTGCAACCCAGGCATGTGTCTTGACTGGAATCAAACCAGTGACTCTTTGGTTCGCAGGCCGTCACTCAGTCCATTGAACCACACCAGCCAAGGCTTGAAGAATAAGTTTAAAGCCCTCCAAAACCAGCACAAAAAGATGCAGCTGTCACTGAGAGCTGCTGTGATCGCAGTATTGAGTTGGTGTCAGAATCGGGGGGACGTGTCCCTGATTCGACAGTAATCCACCCTCCCAGACACAACCCAGAGCTGGTCTTTCAACCATCTGGATGTGACTCTTTTTCTTAAGAGTCACGTGTGAAAATGAATTTGGATTTAGCTCTGGATTTGTGAGATACTTGGATAGCCTAACACATTCTGCCTATTTCAAACCACTTAATGCTGCATTTTTTTTTCTAATTTACTTTTAGTATGGAAAAATGTTAAGAGATATCAAGAACCTGAAAGGGAAATGGGCAATTTTTTGCAGTTTGGTCACAGGACACTTTTGGAACTAAAGGCCCTTATTTCTGTTCTTTTTTTTTCTTCTTAATATATTTTATTGATTATGCTATTACAGTTGTCTCATTTCTCCCCCATTATTCCCCTCCACCCTGCACATCCCCTCCCACCCATATCCCCCCCTTTAGTTCATGTCCATGTGTCATAAGTTCTTTAGCTTCTACATTTCCCACACTATTCTTGCCCTCCCCCTGTCTATTTTCTACCCACTGTCTATGCTACTTATTCTCTGTACCTTTTCCCCCTCTCTTCCTCCCATTCCCCTGTTGCTAACCCTCCATGTGATCTCCATTTCTGTCGTTCCATTACTGTTCTACCTGTTTGCTTGGTTTGCTTTTGTTTTAGATGTGGTTGTTAATAACTGTGAGTTTGCTGTCTTTTTACTGTTCATATTTTTATCTTCTTTTTTTTAGATAAGTCCCTTTAACATTTCATATAATAAGGGCTTGGTGATGATGAACTCCTTTAACTTGACCTTATCTGAGAAGCACTTTATCTGCCCTTCCATTCTAAATGAAAGCTTTGCTGGATAGAGCAATCTTGGATGTAGATCCTTGATTTTCATGACCTGGAATACTTCTTTCCAGCCCCTTCTTGCCTGCAAGGTCTCTTTTGGGAAATCAGCTGACAGTCTGATGGGAACTCCTTTGTAGGTAACTGTCTCCTTATCTCTTGCTGCTTGTAAGATTCTCTCCTTATTTTTAATCTTGGGTAATGTAATTATGATGTGCCTTGGTGTGTTCCTCCTTGGGTCCAACTTCTTTGGGACTCTCTGAGCTTCCTGGACTTCCTGGAAGTCTATTTCCTTTGCCAGATTGAGGAATTTCTTTTTTATTACTTGTTCAAATAAGTTTTCCACTTGTTGCTCTTCCTCTTCCCCTTCTGGTACCCCTATAATTCAGATGTTGGGATGTTTAAAGATGTCCTGGAGGTTCCTAAGCCTCTCCTCATTTTTTTGAATTCTTGTTTCTTCCTTGTTTTCTATTTGGTTGTTTCTTTCTTCCTTCTGGTCCACTCTATTGATTTGAGTCGCAGTTTTCTTCCCATCACTACTGGTTCCCTGTGCATTTTCCTTCAGTTCATTTAGGGTAGCCTTCTTTTTTTTTTTTCATCTAATTTGCGACCAAAATCAACCAATTCTGTGAGCATCCTGATCATCAGTGCTTTGAACTGGGCATCTGATAAATTGGCTATCTCTTGGTTGCTTAGGTATATTGGCTCTGGGGCTTTGGTCTGTTCTTCTGTTTGAGCCATTTTTTTTTTCAGGTCTGGTTGCGCCTGTTACATATGAGGGGCAGAGCCTTAGGTGTTCCCCAGGGCGGCACAACCCAGTGGCTGGGTTGTGATGCTGTATGGGGAGGCAGAGTCCAAGAGGGAACAATGGTGCTTGCTCCGCACTCTCTCTGATATCAGTCTCTTCCGCTGCTTCCCACGAGCAAACTGGCCCTTCTGGTGCTGGTTCCCAGGTGGGTGGACTTGTGTACATTCTAGAACCCTGTGGGTCTCTCCAATGAACTCTCCTATGAGGCTGGGAGTCTCTCCCAGCACCTCAAGCCCCACAAGTGTTTTCAATTGGTGCTTTTAGGTTTTATTTCCCTGCACTGGGGCCCTGGGTTGCACGGTCTGTCTCGCTCCCCATTTTCGCCTTTTTCATCTGGTTTATCTGCACACGAATGTGTGTCCGAGGTCAGCCAGCCGCCTTGAACACCTCACTGGGTCTGTCTGTTGCTACCCCACATCCAGGGTCTGCCAGCCACTGCTGTTTATTGCAGTGACCCTTCTCCACTGGCCATGGACTCTGCCCCTCTTACCGGTCTGCGTGAATGGTTGTCAAACTTCCTTACAGTTCAATTTTCTGTCAGATCTGGTTGTTTTTTTTTCTTTCTAAGTTTTTTTTGTCCCTAATTTTGGTTGTGCGTGGAGGCACACTGTGCCTCCCTACACCTCCATCTTGGCCCTTATTTCTATTCTTGATAAGAGAATTTTTTTGTCCTTTTTTTTTATACATTACACCATTTTTTTCCCTTCATTATGTGGCTATGGTCTCATCACTTAGCAGGCAAATGTTTCATAGAATAACTCCTAGTACAGAAGCTTAGTAACAAATGAATGCTCTTTCAGAGGAAAAGTAAGCGCTTAAGCATGAGAAAGGAAAACCACATGGCCATGTGGCCTCAAAAGGCCTTGAAAACAAAATTTTTCAAGTGATGCTGTGTCTTGAGTAAACATATATTGATTTTATCACATATCTCAACGCCCTGGGAGGTGGTTCCGTGGGTTGGAGCATCATTCTGTAAGCCAAAACTGTTGCAGGTTCGATCCCCGGTTGGGGCACATATGGACAGCAAACAATCGATGTTTCTTTCTCTCTGTGTTTCTCTCTCTCTGTTTCTCTTTCTTTCGGTAGCTCTTTCTCTCTAAAGTCAATGAGTAGCTTAAAAAATGAGGGAAACGGCAATCACTGTTGACTGAGACTTTTCCAAATACTGTATTTTGCCGTGTATGATGAGCACTTTTGGCCCAAATTTTTAAGGGAAAAATAAGAATGTGCATTACACATGGGTATAATGATTACATACCATGGATATAATAATCCCGTGTATAATGAGCACAGAACCATGGATGCACGTTATACATAGTGAAATATGGCAATCACCCCATCACTTTCACATGGAAAGCACCCACAGCCTACAGATGGTGTGCACTGAGGAGGGGTCAACACACCTTCTTATGCTGCTAAGGCCATTTTCAAAGGAAGTGGGAGATGCTTGGCCTCCTGGAGAAAGGGAGAGATGAAGGCTCTCATCCAGAGGTGGTTGCCCTCTTGCCCAGGGAGGGCAGATTCCGTGTTTCTTCTTCCCAGTGTCTTCCTGTTAAGTGCAGTCCCGCTGCCTAAGTCTGTTCCAGGACCATGGGACCCACAAATGCTTCCTCATGCAGGTGAGGGTCCCAGAGGTACCTCGGCCCCATGGGTGGTGACCCCAGCCCCACAAATGTTGAAGTCTTGTAGGTGATCTCAGGGACCCCAAGAAGACGCCGATTGCTTTCCTAGTTTACTGCTTCCTGGTCCTGCCTTTGATGTGGAATAAAGATTTACGATACAAATAAGAACCATCAGGCTCTGTGGGCCTGGCAGCTCATCGCGCTTCCCTCCACATCTGCCTGTTGCTTCGGAGCTGCTTCGTGCAGCCTAGCAAATGGCCCGTGACAAGCCTTCATGGGTCCCAGCACCCCCCAGCCTCCTCTGACTTTGCAAGCCTGAGGACTCCAGCCCCCGCACACACCGGGCACCCAAGGTGCTGCTGGTGAGGGCGAAATACATTACCTCTGACAAATGACTTTTCAGGAAGCGTCGCAATAAAAATCCCAGGTCCTAGCTTTCCAGCTGCCAAGTAATGGAAATGAGCTACTCGGCTGGTGCCTTACAAATTGTTGGACCATCAGTAATATGGTGCTCAAGTAAAGTGGAGAAGTCGTACTTTTATGTGGACAATTCATTTTCTGCCGCAATCTAAAAGTAGTGTTGCACTTGGATGGGTTACTGGGGAGTTCTGCAGAAGCCGTTTTGTTTTTTTTTTTTTGGAGCATTGTCCTTAAGTAAGTGCCCTTTCTTCTGCACAGTGGCTTCAGGCTGAAAAGCCCTGTGAGTCTGTGTGTGTGTGCACATGTGTGCACACTTGGTGAATATCAGTGTAAGGTCAGGCACTTGCAGCTTTGAGTGGTCGGAAATAGAGGAAGGCCGCATACTCGTGAACCTGCTCATCTCGGTGGTCTGCCGTGCGTGCCCTGCTGTGTTATGTTAACACACAATACACCCCTGTTATTGTTATCGGCCATCAAGAATGGCCATGGGGGTGTTCCCTGCGGTGTGCAGCTTTCGACTTTGTCCTAGCGCTGGCCAAGGAAAGGGCTCATTGGCACTTCCTGAATCAAAGCCCCACCCCCATGGCAGTCAGATGAGCTTGTCATGTCTGCTCTGAAGATTAGGAAACTCTGACCCAGAAGAACTGAAGGAGCCCTCGGAGGCCCCCAGCCCATCCAGCCCAGGGTGGGCGTGGCTGTGACTGGGCACCAGCCCCTCCTGACACCCCTTTCCTGCTCCTCCTTTGCCCTGTGTGGGGAACAGACAGTCATACTTGATGGAGCATCACATAGCACTACTACTACCTGAAAGATCCTTGTAGTGTTCGAGTTCTCTTTCTTTAATCTTATGTAATTTTATGTACAGTGGACTGACCTATTCCACCTTAATGATTTGGCATTGACTTTAAAGAAGCAGGCTCTGCTCTACTTACATCAGATAAAGTGGACGAAAGAAGAAAGGAAAGAGGAACACTCCACAGCAACTAAAAGAGACCTAGCAATATGAAATGTGTGAGCCCCAAAAACAGGCTTCGCAGGAAGCCACACCTAATGGATCTGAAAGGAGAAATAAACAAACTTGCAACTACTTTGAGGGAGCTTCACCACCCCACTCCCAGCAATTTGTAGAAGTGCTAGGCAGAAAATCATACCATGTACCTAAAAGTAACAAAGTCAGCAATCAGAGAGCACATCATTGTTGCCAGGAGGCTGGCAATGCTGTAAAGAGCTCATGAGGGAGTTCTGAATCTAGATCCTGGGCGTGGTGACACAAAACTATGCTCTGCCCACTGCGCCCCTGCCCCCGCCCCCTCAAATGGTTCTGTGTAAAACTAGTGAAATACACACCAGGTCAGTTTCCTGGTTTTGACATCGTACTTGAATGATGCTCAGATTATAACATTGGGGAGAAATGGCGGTAGGGTATGTGGAACCTCCTGTACTTTATCCCCACAGCTTCCTGTGAATCTGTAATTATTTCCAAAGAACTTTAAGACAAATCAAGCAAGGCAACCAGCCCCACAGCAGGTTGGGGGTTTGTTGGAGTCATGTCCTTACTTGTGGTCATGCTTGTAGCATCGTGACATAAATGCATTCCTTAACCTCTTCAGCTGGTTTGGGTGGGGGCTGGGATGTGTCTGTTCGTGAAAGGCACCCATCCGTGCTGTGGGTTAGAAGTGGGGGCCCTTCTCTTGTGAGTGCAGAGGCCAAGCCACCCTCATGGGGACCAGGGCCACAGGGCACTGGCGACCTGAGGGCTGCCTCTCCCTGGGTCCCCAGACAGACGCTATGGCAACGGGGCTGCCCATTGCTGTGAGGCCTAATTGTGAGGTTTTCCTCTAAAGCATCCAAGGCTAAAAATAGGGCCATTTATTTCCTGATGCCGGTGTTTGTCCGTGGGCATGGTCCTCCTGGCTGGGCAAGGGGCAGCGTGACCCAGTGACGAAGATGTGTGGTTGGACACCCACCTCTGGGGTGGAAGTGACGGTGGCAGAATGTCGCCACTCGGGTACAGACCCTCCTGTGTGCAGACAGCTGGACAGTTAACCATTTTTATGTGATCAGCTGTCTTTCAGAGCCACCTTTGAAAGCAGAGAATCTTAGAAAATTAGGATATTGGTGCTTTTTTTCTATGGTGATAGAAATGCCTGTTTTCTTTGTGGTGCAATATGGGTGCAGAGTTAAGGGCATAATAAATCACCTGAGGAGATATATGTGTCTGGCAGATACACGCACACACCTTTTTATGGGCTGGAAGGGTTCTAAAACCACCGGATCCTGTTTTGATGAAGATTCAAGGTGACATCGGATTCAAGTGGAGGTGGGACCCCACGCAAACTGTTGATTTAAAATATCCATCCTGTTATGGCAGAAGTGTGGCTCAGGATACATATTAGTCAAATGGATCATCTGGGCTGAATTTACATTTACTCGACGTCTGTTGCATATTATTCATGGGGCTGGCGGCAGCTCATGCTACACATTAGGTGCACCAATTACATTAAGAGCTTGGCGCCGAAGTGGCCACCACATTCCCAGGCCACTGCCTGGCAGGAGATTGGCAGGAGAAGGTGGAGGCTGCATTTTCAGGGTGCGCTGTGCAGCAGGGTTCATGTCCCGGCTTCCTGTGCGCCCTGCCTGCGGAGCAGTGTGTTTTCCTTTGGCGTTTGCTCTCCCTGCGCACGTCCCTCCCTATGCCTTGCATGTAGGAGTCTCTCCTCTGTTCTGCTCTGCCTTCTGGGGAGCAGAGACATGTTCTTTCTCTCTGCACGGCTCAGGGGCCTTGCCGCGTGCCTTACCCAGAGTAAGTGTTGAGCACCTGTTTGCTGAATAACCAGGGAGCAGGATGATGGGAAAGGGGTGCCCACATAGATATCCTGCATACCCGGTGCTCCTGTGAACAGGTGCTCAGAATGCAAAACAAGCCTTAATTTGACTTGGTTCTTGGGTACCGTTTTATTCTGTGCCTTAACTATAAAAGATTTTTACAAGTGGCCCTAGCCAGTGTGGCTTGGTTGATTGGAGTGTTGCCCTATATCCCAAAGGTCACAGGCTCCATTCCCAGTCAGGGCACACACGTAGGTTGCAGGTTTGATTCTCAGTTGGGTGAATATGGGAGGGAACGGACTGATGTCACTCTCTCATATTGATGTCTCTCTCTCTCTTTTCCTCTCCCCCTCTCTCTTGCATCGGTATCTCTTTCTCTCTCTCTCTCTCTCTCTCTCTCTTCCCCTTCCTCTCTCTCTAAAATCAATAAAAACATATTGTCAGGTGAAGCTTAAAAAGATTAAGTTTAAAGATGACCAGCTTTTCACTTTGCCATTATGATACTTAAATTGTCTTTGATAAGTTGTCGACTTCATTTTGCAAACAAAATGAACCAGAGGCAAACCAAAGGGCAGTGTGTGATTTGAAACAGGTAACAGTGGGCCCATCATTCCATCCATTGGGCTGCTCCTAGACCACCTCCTCTCAAATCTCAGGCTTTTGAAAACACGATCATTCCTGCCCCAGTCTTAGAGCAAAATACAGCAGGCTCTGTATTCATGTGGCTAAATGGGGAAGTGAAAATACAGGTAAACATAGGTTTAATGTTATGAGTATGAGAAACACAGTTTATTCTTGTATTATTATTTATTCATGATGGTATTACTTTCCATCCGAGCAGCTGTAAACTCCTTTGGCCCCACCCTGTACATTCCAGGAACAGCAATGGGAACACCTGTAGGAACCGAGTGATCCATTTAGCTATTCTGACCTGTGACCTATCACTCAGGTGCGAATCCTGTGGCTTTCTCTGCTGTGGAAAGCACTGCTTTCTCTTTCCAGTGTGCAGTGTTGCATTTCCTGGGGCTCACTGAGATCAAAACAGCCAGTTCGTACCCAGATGCCAATTAACGAGGGGAGAGGAAGTCTGAGCGTCAGGTCGCAGACCTGTGAGCGCCTGCTCAGAGGCCACCTACTATGCTAGCATCATGCGACCCAAAGAACGTGGGCCTTGGGATGAGACAGACATGACCTGGTGTTTCATAAATTAACAGAGCTTTTTGAAATTTGGACATCTACAGGCTAGGCACAATATCTTCTGTGCCTCACGTTTGCCATGCAAATTTAGTGGGATTCCCCCATATAAGTGACTAACACAGTGTCTAGGGCATATCATGTTCCTATAAATGCTCCCTTTCGTGGTTGTTAGCGCCCCATCTCCATTTTCTGGGATTTTATTGTGATTTGAATACGTGGGTGCCCGGCTGCCTGCCTACTACCCAGCCCCAGTTTTGCCCGAACACTCTAAACACTCTATTTCTAAACTAGGGCGAGTGATGGACCACAAAGTTCTCTCTGAAATCTGCAAATTAGTGACAGAAGAGAAGCCATTCACGAACTCCAAAGAGGAGGAATGGTTGGCTCAGTAGGCTCTAAGTAAGATATGTCTCTCCGGACAAGATAAAAAAGGTCAGCCCCAAAGGAAGTCCTAGCAGCTTGCCTTAAGTTTACCTGCTGCCTGCCGTAAACTCAGCACCTTTGGTTGGAGTTAAGGGAGAAGAATTAAGCTCTTCAAGTGAAAAAGTCTGAGAATATACAAATGACTATAAATTCTCCAACGAGTGGCCTGTGTTTCCCTTCTACCTACATGCCAAAGAGAGGGAGCTTCTTTTTACTTTGAGACCAGAGCTCCCAAGTAAGGGCATTGTCACCATTGTTGGCTAGGACCCAGGTCACAAGGACTTCAAAGCCCAGATGAGAACTCCTCCTAAAAATCCTGTGCTCTAGGATATTCAGAATAAAATTAACAAACATTAGCCATGCATAGGGTACTTAAAGAAAAATCTTGCACTGGCTAGTGTGGCTCAGTGGTTGAGCGCCGGCCTGCGAATCAAAGGGTTGCAGGTTCAATCCTCAGTCAGGGCACATGCCTGGGTTGTGGGCCAGGTCCCCAGTAGGGGGCACACTAGAGACAACTACACATTGATGTTTCTCTTCCTCTCTTTCTCCCTCCCTTCCCCTCTCTAAAAATAAATAAATAAAATCTTTTTAAAAAGAAAAAAACAATGAGCCAAAAAGAAGAGGAAATACAGGTGATGCAACTTACATATAATTGATAGGCAAAAAAAATGCAAATGAAAACAATGGCATGCTGTCTTTTTGGCCTGTCTAATAAACCAACTAAAAATGAATGGTGAGGCCAGGCTCTGCAGCAGGGGCCCGACAGGTAGACGGGCATGCACACCTGGAGTGTTTCCCCACAGCAGCCTACCTGGAAATGTGCATTGTCTGCCAGCATGCATGCTACAAAGTAGTCAACAGCCCGGAAGTCTCTCTGTGTGTCTATGAAGCTATTCACCACTGTATTACTTATAACACTCAAAAAAAGAAGGCAGGTTAACTAAATTATGATGCATCCATAGGACAGATGATGCATATGATAAAGAGCTCTCCCAAGAATTTTGAATGTGGAAAGATGTTCCACATGCGATAAAGCACACAGCACACAATTCAATGTAAGCCTGATGCCAATTATATGAAGTTAACCCACGGGTACTATATACAAATGTAAGGCTGTTCACTCAGTTACTAACAGTGGTTATCTCAAAATAGCGTAAGTTCTGTTTATTTTTCCCAAATATTCTACAATAAACAGGCATTCTTTTTATAACTTAATAAAAAGGAAAATGCTTATTTTTACATAATTTACAAAGTGAAATTAAAATTAAACACATTTATTAGAGTGCCTTGATTTGCCATAAATTAAACATCTTTGGAGCCATGAAACCCCACGTGGCCACAGGAAGTGGCTGTTGCATGTCTCATAATGTTATTATTGCCCGGTGTTCTCTGCATTCGGGGCTGTGTTTCAACATTCAAGCAGTTTCTTAGTCCCAATAAACATTGCTGGCATAATCTGACTGAGTATTTTTCTTTTTAAAAAAACTTTATTTAGCCCTGGCTGGTGTGGCTCATGGATTGAGTGCTTGTCTGCAAACCAAAGGGTCACTGGTTGGATTCCCAGTCAGGGCACATGCCTGGGTTGTGGGCCAGATCCCCAGTAGGGGCCGTGCACAAGGCAACCACACACTGATGTTTCTCTTCCTCTCTTTCTCTCTCTGTTCCCCTCTCTAAAATAAAGAAATAAAATCTTATTAAAAAAAAACAAAAAAAAACCCATTTAAATTATTTGTTATTTTTCAATTACAGTTGACATACAATACTATATTTGTCTCAGGTGTACATCACAGTGATCAGACATCATATAACTTACTAAGTGATCATCCTGATAAATCTATTACCCATCTGACACCATACATAGTTACTAAAATATCATTGACTACATTCCTTACGAATATTTTTCCAAGCTGCTTCCCAAATTTTCCATGAGCCTTGAAAAGTGGAAATTATCTGAATATTTAGATAGTACAATTCATTCCTTCTCAGCATCTACGTACTTCCTGTTTTTACACAACAGCTAGTGACTAATGTTTGTTCAGAGTATGAAGAGCCTTGCATGGGTAGTTTCATCCAGTTCTCTTGCTACCCTACTTTGATGATGAGGGAAGGAAGGCATGAGGCTGATCCTTCAGACTGTCTCCCTCCCTTTCGTGCCCTACACCAGTGATTTTCAATCGCTGGGCCACAAGAATTTTTAAAACATTGCAGTACCTGACTGTTTAGTCAGGGGCACTGACTTCTTTTCCTTTAGATTGTCAAATTAAAAAAATGACAACAACCAGCACGAGAATAGCCATCCAGTGTGAATAAATCAAAATTATACCTATTTTTGTCAGATTGGCAAAAAATATATTTCTTGGCGTGCTGCAGAATTTTAGTAATTAGTTTCTGTGTGCCGTGAACAAGGTTGAAGATCGCTGCTGTGCACCATACATTACAAGTTTCTGCATCATGGGCTCAAGATAAATAGGCATAAATTAGTATTTAAATTGCCACCCTGCAAAGATTGGATTTACCCTCCATTTAGCGTCCAACTCTGTGGTCTAGGAAATTGTGAAGCTGCCTTTTCAACTTGTAGACTGAAGATGATTAAGAGTTTTCATCTAGACTGATGGTCACCGGCCTATTGACTGTTTCCAAAAAGAACTTACAACATATTTTCATAACAACCTTTCTAATTTAATGTTTGCATTAGAGATAAATTTATATTTTAGCAGAATGATAGGGAATTGTACTTTCAGGGCAGTCCACATGGAGGATTCTGGTGACTTCCTTTTGGGTGTGTGACTTCCTTTGTCCCAGGAAAGTGCCAGCAAAGAGAGTAGTAGCCACATGCAAGAGTCATTTCCACTTGCAGTCTACTTGCCATTTTCTCTCTCCCTCATCACTTACCAATGGGCTCTGATCGCTGATGTTTCGGTAAACCAAAGCTAATCGAAGATTGTAATAAAGAATAAAAGCATTTATTTCAGCAAAAAAGAGCGGTAGCGTGGGACACACAGAGTCAGGTAGCAACCTAAATTGTGCTCCACGCAGAGACAGTTGTGGCCATCTTTTATAAAGTTTGTGCCCATCTTTTATAAAGTTTGTGCTGCCAATTCTATGCAAATGAGGTTTCCAAAGTAATACAGTTCTGATTGGTCTGAATGAGGCAGTTCTGATTGGTTGTTATAGAGAAATTCTGATTGGTTGGTTTAGATGCAGATGAGGCTATAATCACTCAGTTCTGATTGGATGGGGCAAGTCTTGGCTCATGAGTCCAAACACAATACCAGGAGCTCCTTTATGAGGTCAGCTCAGTGGGCAGGAACATAGTGCAGGGGCCTGGCAGACTCCTCTGTGGCTTTCCCCTGAAATGCTGCGTGTGTGTGTGTGGCCTGTGGGCAATGACTGCTGGGCTCTGCTGGAGAATTTGGGCCCAGTTGACCACAAGCAGTCCTTCCTGGCAGATACATTTCTACCCAGGGTTCACATTTTTTTTTTTTTCAGCAGAAATCACCACTAAGGGGGATTTTTAAACAAAATTTGCTTAGTTGTGAATCTGTGTAAATGTTTTCAAAAGTCAGTATACCCTCTGACTTCTATCAACAAGTAGCTGAATGCAGAGGGGTGGCACTAACACTGATCTTAAAGGGACTATTTCCATTTGCTTTTGAAGACAGGGGATCTCTCTGACAATTTGCCTCTTCCCTCACATCATACCAGAGCATCAGTAAATTTAGATGAAGTGCAAAGTCTTGTTTGCCATATCCACCTTAATTAAATGGACTTATTACAGAAACTATGCTCACACGGTGCCCGTGGGTGGCCCCCGGGGCAAGGGAGGGGACAGTTCCCATAGAACAACTCTTGGCTTCCAACTCCTGAGTCCATATTTTTATTTATTTATTTATTTGTGGCTACAGCTTCCTCAACAAATGACCCAAACATGGCCACCCACTTCCTCCTTACACCGACTTAACATGTGCAGATGGAGTTGCGGGCTGTCTCGGGGAGAATGTCCTTGATCCTTCCCACGTGCAGGTTAATTGCCTGACCTGGAGCTCTTGTGAAATCCACTCCTTGGTGAGATCTACACTGCTGAGCCATTTAACATGCACAGCCTCTTAGCAACTAACAGAGAAGTGCACTGAGACGGAAGTGCCAGCCCATGTCCAGGTGGAGTTGGGGGAGGCTCTCCAGGGCTGGGAGTTTGGAGAAAAGAAGCAGGTAGGCAGGGCCTAAGGGAGGGGCCTCTTGTGGGTGGGTCTTTGGCCTTTGGCCGGTGAGCCTGATTGGCTGAGGGCGTGGCCTGGGGGTTGGGGGACCCTGCAGTGTGGGGAAGCAGAAGCAATACTAATGTCCTTTCCCAGCAGGTGGGCTTGCTTGGGGAGATCCAGCTCTGCATTGAGGGGAAGGCAGCTTAAAGGCCCCTGCAGGATGGGATTCTGAGGCCTGAAAAAGTGACTAAAAATGGCTTCAGTGAAAAGCCTGTATGCAGATCAAGTGACAGTTTTCATACTTGGCGCTGATTTATCAGATACACATTTGGCTTGTCTCAAAGCCTCCGGCTCTCCACTGGGATTTCGAGGCTCCGTCACTGGATATCAGGTGGTAAGAAGCTTTGCCCGGTTTGGCTGACAGATTGATGCATGCTCAGTGCAGTCCCAGACGCAAGGCTCCTCAGAATGCCAGCCCCCCACGAGGCAGCTGGCAGTGTGGAAGGAGCCGGGCTGGAGCCGGAACTGGGGCCCACACAGAAGGGTTCACCAGGACCATGTTTCTCCATTCTGCAAAATGAGTGTGCACAAGATACTGAGATGAAGTAGAGTTCTGATGCCCTGAATCCTGTTACAGAGAAATAATGGGATCATTTCAAATATTCTGATTTTTGTTGTGGGGAGACTTGTTTGGAAACACAGTGTTCACTATATGCAACAAAGCGAAATGGTTCTCAAGCTGTTTGGTTTTTTTTTGTTTTTGTTTGTTTGTTTTTTAATTTTAGCTTTTGCAAAGTCCTTTTAGGATTTGGGTGTTTTAGGTGCCAGTACTGGGGAAAGATCAGTCAGCATATTTTAGAGCAATTTTGCTAAATTATACTTGCCTGGAAAATGTTAGTGTTTTTTTTTTCTTTTTATTGTCACCAGAGGACATTTTTTTTCTTCATTGCTTTTAGAGAGAAAGTGGGAGGAGGGATGGAGAGAGGGAAAGAGGGAGATGAGAGAGAGAGAGAGAGAGACATCATTTGGTTGCCTCCTGTACCAGCCCTGATAGGGATCAAACCTGCAAACCAGGCATGTGCCATGACTGGGAATTGAACCTGTCAGTTCACAAGATGACCAACTGAGCCACCTGACCAGAGTGACAATGTTAGTTCTTAAGTGAAGTAATCGTTATTTGATTTTTACCTGAATGTTCTAATTAAGCGCACCAAATAGGATTCATTTTTTGAGAACTCTGATTCTCAAGGGATTTGAATGACTCAGTAGTTTTCCTGTAAATTGCTGAAGCAAAGAAACCTTTATTGTCCTAAAGGTCTGCATCTTGGACAAATACAAAATGCTTAGTATTAAATAGTTACTCTGCTGAATCAAACTTTGAGAAGGTGTATTATTGCCTGCCATTTTGAATGAATCAAATCATTAGCCTTTGGTGATATTGGTGGTGAAAACAGACCCACGAGTCCCACTGATGGATTCAGATCGGACCTTGACTCAGCAACCTCTGTTCTCGAGTTCTGGCTAAGAGAAGAATTCAGGTGGGTGTCAAGTAGTCTGGATACATGAGCTCTTCTGGGGGTAATCACATTGTTACTTGGAGATCTGATGTATATCCAGGCATTGAAGCAGGGCTGGAAAGTTCAAAAGTTTAAAACAAGAGTAGAACCACTTCCTCATGCTTCAACCTGCTTGTTGTTAGCGATTTAGCAGCTTCACTCTCTTCCTCAGTGTATTTGGCTGGGATTCTGCCAATTTTACTGACAAGAGACAGATTAGCACACACACACAAATAACAAGCGCATTAACCCATGTGTCCAGCACACCCACAGAGCACAGTGATGAGTAACTCAAAGGGGTGGTTGGAACTCAGGCTTGTGTATCATTTTAACAGAAGAACTATAAATTTGCAGAGAACTGACAGGATGAGGGGAAAGGCTTCCACGCTGGCAAACTGGGGTGGAAAAGGGCTAGTTAGTAAGGTTCATTTGTATAGACTCTTGGTGTTGTCTCGTCTCTGGGGATAAGGTGGTTAATCCCTCCCTGGCAAGGAATGTGGGGCTGAAGTGGGGGGGGACACTTTCACAAAGGGATTTCTGTTCTGTTTTCACGTGAACAGTGGAAGGGGCGGAGAGTTCTTCCTACGTCTGTTTTTTTCCTAGTTGCCTTCAGCTCAAAATAATTCTTATGCCAAAGTGGCACATTTTGGGGTAGAATACTCTGAACCCTTCCCTAGCCAAGTGGGAGTCAGCATAAGGCCAGGGCTGCTCACAGCTCTAGGAATAGTCATGAGATCTGGCCAAGGGGCTCAAGTTCAGGTGCACAGAGCCCTGTGAGGTGTCCCTGCACCAAAGACTTGCTCTGCTCCGCACTGGCAGAGCCAAACCCTAAACAACCAAGTGGAGAACTGCGGTGGAGAAATACTGGCTATTTTATTACACATGGTGCCACCCAGGAGAGCGGGAAATGACTACTCAAAAGCCTTAACTCCCCAGCCCAGTGCTCTGGTGAGTCTTTAAGAGCCTGGGGAACTGGGATGTGGAAGTGCAGGGAGGCAAGTTTTAACTGGAGGACCTGGGAGCTTGGCCATTTATGGTAAAGGGGGTCATCACCGGATCTTCTTGGACAAGGGACCCTCTGTTTCTGAAAGGTTCTGGTGCTCGAATTTCCATTCGGTCCCAGTCCTCTGGTTCTATGAGGGGGCAGGGCGAGCCTTGGGTTCCAGGTGCAGCTGCAGGTCAAGTCTCCCCTCTGCACTCGCTTCAGCTGCATGAAGGGCGGATTTGATCTGTCGCCTCTGAAAAGCAGCTCAGCACCTCATCAGGCAGGACAGGACTCTGGAGCTGGGTCTGTGGTTACAGTTACAGGAGACTGGAGTTTTTACCCAGGCTACTGTCCCCCTTTCCCGGGGCCCCTTCAGAAGTAAGATTGTTCGTGAACACTCTGGACGTGCATGGACGCCTACAGTGAGCCGGCCTACCCCATGGCCGCGCTTGAGGATGGAGCCCTGGATGAAGTGCACGAACTGAGACACCAATGGCTCTCAGCAGCGCTGAGCATGCAGCTTCTGTGGGATTTTGAGGCTTTGGGAACTTCCCTTCGTTCTGCCTTTTCTTCGGCTTCTTCCCAGCGGCTTTCCTTCCTTACATGGAAATTCCCCTTTGGGTCACACTCTGCACTTTCAGTTCTCAAGTCCAGGCCTGTGAGGGCCCCCTGCTGGCCGTGTCTGCTCCTCCAGGAGTCCTGTCTCACTCAGCAAATCCAGAATCCCTACTGAGGCTTTCAAAGCCACGTGCTTGACCGTGACCTATTGTGTCTGCCATCCTCCAGCTCCCTCTCCAACCCCATTGACTCATTTTGATTCATCTAAGGCAGCTGAGCATGCTCCTAGCTGAGCATGCTCCCAGCTCCGCCCCACCTCCTGACCCCCTCCCCCCAGCAGGTCCCCCTCTGGGACCAGCCTGAGGGCCCATCATCACATCATTCTGCCTGTGCTTGATTTTCCCCTTTTCAGAGAGTTTCTGTTCACTCCATCAAAAATAGCATCTTCTGGCCCTGGCTAGCGTGGTTCAGTTGGCTGGAGCATCATTCCGTATATCCAAAGGTCTTGGGTTCGATTCCCAGTCAGGACACATACCTAGGTTGAGGGTTCAATCCCCAGTCAGAGCATGTATGGGAGGCAACCAATCGATGTTTCTCTCTCTCTCTCTCTCTCTCTCTCTCTCTCTCCCCCCCCCCTTCCTCTCTCTCTAAAATCAATAATGTATCCTTGGGTGAGGATTTAAAAAATAGCATCTTCTGCATCATTACTTCCCATTCTCTCAATTTAGTTTCTTTTTTTAAGTACTTGGCCTATCTTGTCATTTCTCCTCTGTTGTTCACTGTGTGCCACCAAAGAGGGTCTCCACAGGCCTGGTCTGCTGAGCCCCTCCTATGGCAATGCTTGGCCAATGGGACAGCTCAGCCAGCCTGCAGTCAAATGCCTTACGATCATCTCTTGTGTGTTTCATAGCCTCTCTCTGCTTTTCCGATCGCCCTTACACCTTCTTCATGGCTCACTTCTGTCTGCGTCTCCTGGATAGAAGCAGCCACGCCCCTCTTTGCTCTTTCATTATCTTCTTTCTAACACTCTGCCTCCACAGGAGGTTGCCCAGGTGGCCTATGGGCACGCATTTGGTTCAGCGTCCTTTATTTCTTTAAAGTTCACGTTGGGCCATCTTCCCATCCTTGTTTCTGTGGCTACCAAGCTCCCGAGCACCTTTCTATGATTCTTCTACGGACAGAAACAATGCCCAGTGATCCGATTCCTCCCACCCCATTCTGGTTAGCTCCCCTCTGGAGCTTGTAAATACCTACCCTGGGATTCCTGCTCCCATGCAGAATCCTGCAGCTTTGTCTCCATGGGAACCCCGTGGCTGGATTCCTTCCTATAGTTACTTAGGCAACAGGCCCACCCCAGGCTGGAAAACTGAGAAGTGAAGGGACTTTTAACTAACTTTTACTGACAGTTACAGTCTTCAAGCAGCTCCTAGTCCAACTGAGGAGGCCCCAGGAGGGGGGTTCATCTGAGATCAGACCCCGGGGTGGGTGGGATGCTGTCAGAAGTGATGGAGGGGCCCTGGGTGCCTTTGGGGATGAGGGGAGTTGAGGAGTTCAGCTTGTCCCAAGGGAGTGGATAGAGGGTGTGTGCTCAGGGACCTCCACCGGTCATATCAAAATACAGTTTTAGCACTTCCTGGTGTGGCTCAGTTGATTGGAGTGGGTCCCGTAAACCAGAAGGTCATGGGTTTAATCCCCACTTAGGGCACATGCCTGGGTTGCATGTTTGGTCCCCAGTCAGGACACAAAGGAGAGGCAATCGATAGATGTTTCTCTACCACATCAGTGCTTCTCTCTCTCTCTCTTCCTCCCTCCCTTTCCCTCCCTCAGCATGTCCTTGGGTGAAGATTTAAAAATTTAAAAGAAAAAATACATTTTTAGAGACCCGCTCACAGGTCCTGGGTAGTGGGTTTAGGTCAGGGCCCAGGTGTTGTTCTTTTTCATGGAAAAGGACACCTAGGCATTCCAGAGATGTGCCACTCACCTGTGTGACAGCAGGCACCAGCCCCTGGGGGACCATGTCAGCGTTTCATTCACAAAAGACGATCTCGAGTCACTTTAGGAGAACACACGTGGGGTAGGCTGCTCACCCACCGCTGACTGAACTAGAGTCATCCCATTTTACTAGGAGAAAGATGGCTTTATAGTGTTGAGGCAGAGAGCACGCTCTGCTTTTTCAGACTAGGAGCAGGGACGTATGTGTTTAACACGTGCTTTCAATATCCAGAGACAGAGGCGGCCTTGAAGAAGAAGAAGCTGTGGGCTTTTTGGTTCAGTGGGGGCTAGATCCTTTCCAAGGGGCGGCTGAACTATCGGGGGCATAAATACTAACGTGGAGGAGAAAGCAAAAGCATTACAGTCACACAAGTGCACTGGTGTCCGAGGCAAGGGCCCTGCGCTCTGAGTGTGATCTGCTCTGTTCGTCTCTCACTCCAGGTGAGGGACAAAGTTCCCCGGGGCTGGAATGTCCTGGTGTTTAACTGCTGAGCTCCTAGGGTTGAATTTTTATTTTCTTTATTTTTTATGTTCGTTGGATTTATTGGTGTGACATTGGTTAATAAAGCTATATAGGCTTCCGGTCTGTTCTCTGTCCCAAGTCTTATGTTGACATAAGTGGTTACAAAACATTTTTTTAAATGTATCGGCTTGAGAGAGAAAGAAACATCGACTTGTTCCACTTATGGACACACTCATTTGGTTGACTCTTGCACATGCCCTGACCAGGGATCGAACCCACAACTTTGGTATATTGGGATGATGCTCTAACCACCTGAGCTACCTGGCCAGGGCCTAAAATATTTTTTTCGAAAATTGCATAAAGTCATAAAATGTGAAGTTTTGAAAATAGGGCTTTCACCAAAGACATTAATGAAAGCATTCATGAAAATGTTCAGTTCTTTCCTTTCCACCATTCATTTGTCCTATTGACATACACACACACACACACACACACACACACACACACACACACACACAATCTATTTTGTATAAATGCTGCCTTGTATCCAGAGTGAGATACACAGTGCTTCACACACACACACACACACCGGGAGGCGTCTGAAGGGAAAAAGCAGTTTCTCTGCTCTGCGCAGCTGCTTATAAGTCGTCTCTGGCAGTTCTGGTCCAGACACCAATATGCATTTCCTCCACATATGCTACTTAAAACATCAAACTCATAAAAGTGGCCTTTCGCCCCCCAAACAGGACTGTCACACTCTGAGTGTGCGTCAGCAGGCGACGCCGGAACAGCAAGGGAACGAGGCAGGACTTGGTCCTCGCAGTTTTCTGGTCACAGCCAGTTGCTGCAGCCCCACACGGGCCACCATCTCAGGGCCAGCAGGAGAGGCAAGAGATTTGGTGGCAGCAAGAAGGAGCCCTGACAAGGGGCAAGTGTCGGGCTCTGTTTTGGGGTGAGGGGTGAGTGCATTTGTGAGCAGAGGAAAGAAGTCAACAGAAAGCAAAGAAAGCTACTCAAGGATGTGAAGGAAGGGTCAAGCGCAGGGCACAAAGGCATCCTTACCTCTGCTTCCTCCCTTTTAGCCGCTTCCCGCCCCCCACCTGAACTTCACTTTCATACTGCCTGTGAGAGTGGGTAGCTAGTGGAGCACTTGATAGTTTCCGGTTTTTGTCCCTACATTTTCTCTGCTCCTCTTCCGTCTTCCTCTGGTGTCTGCCAAACTCACTTGGTGCTTCAGGGCTCAGCCTAAATCCTACCTGCAGCAGGTTCCCGACGCATCTCTCCAGAAGCAGCCTCTTCTTAGCTTTCATCTCCCTTAACCTCTCTGTGGCTCTCTCTGAGCATGGTCCCCTTTCTGCCTGTGTCATTGTCTGTCCCCACATGAGAGCATCTTGATGATGGAGCCACTAAATGGAAGCTCACACTTTGGGACCCAGCACTGGTTCTGCCTCCCCTCTGGAACGTTCTGCACTAGTGGTGCCCGCATCGGTTCTGTCTTTTCTCAGCTTTCAGACATCATGAAAATTTGTTTGACATCTTTATCACTGATTTATAACTGGATGTTTGACACTCTGACCACTTCACCGATGTCACCCACCTCCTACCTCTGGCAGCCACCAGTCTGCTCTCTGCTTTTATGAGCTTGTTGTTTGTTTGTTTGTTTGTTTGTCTTGGTTTAAATTCCACATATAAGTGAGATTATACAGTATTTGTCTTTTTCTGCCTGACTTATTTCACTTAGCATAATACCACAAGGACCATTTTTTTTTTCATGGCTGAAAAACATTGTCTCCATTCATCCATTGACGAGCACTTAGGTTGTCTCCATGTCTGGGCTGTCATGAATGGTGCCACAGTGAACATGAGGTTGCCTGTGTCTTTTTGAATTACTGTTTCCATTTTTTTTGGTTAAATGCCCACAGTCTGTTTGAGTCTTATTTCTGCTCCTTCCCTGGAGGAATCAGAGCCATCCATGCCTACAATGTTTTTGTCTTTTCCTGATCTCTCTAAACTCATGTTTTAAAAAATAACAAGTCCTGGCTGGTGTGGCTCAGTGGATTGAGCACCAGCCTGCGAATCAAAGGGTCGCTGGTTCGAGTCCCAGTCAGGGAACATGCTTGGGTTGTGGGCCAGGTCCCCAGTAGGGGGCGCTCAAGAGGCAACCACACATTGAAGTTTCTCTCCCTCCCTCCCTTCCCCTCTCTCTAAAAATAAATACAATCTTTTTAAAAATAACAATTAATTGCTCCATTCTTCAGGCATTGGTCCTAGTCTGTCTTAAATATTTCAGGAGTTTCCAATGGTACTTCACAAACTTGCGATGGTCAGCAAATGGCAGTTCTCAACACATGCTTACTTAGTGAACAGCTTCTAGGACCATTTTACTCACAGGTGTATGTCTATCTCCCCCAGAAGGATAGTAAGCCACCTCCAGAACCAGATAGTGGAGTTCTCACATCTCTTTTCAAGGATCCACTAAAATGCTTCATTAGCAGAAACCTAGAAAACCTTAGAGTCAGGGTCGATGATGAAAAAGCAAATAGTATGTCAAATTATTTTATATAAAGCAATGCTCTTGTATTTAAGAGAGGCAGGGACATATATTTGAGGAGGTAAAGCTCTATATGTTTCTGCTCAAATTAGGAGATTTCAGAAGAAAGCTAAGAAAACAGCCCTGGCCAGGTTGCTCAGTGGGTTTGAGCATCATCCTAAACATCAAAAGGTTGTGGGTTCAATTCCAGGTCACGGCACACACCTGGGTTGCTAGTTTGATCCCTGAACAGGGCATAGATGGAGGCCACTGATTGATGTTTCTCTTTCACCTTGATGTTTATCTACCTATTTACCTAAAACCAATAAAAACATATCCTTGGGTGAGGGGAAAAAAGGCTAAGAAAACAGACCTCTCTACGACTTCCACAGCCTCAGGGATTCCATGGAGCTGCTATACTCTCCGCCATTGTTAAGAAGAGCAATAAGGTTTCAATTTGGAACTTTTACTTATGAAGGGGACGTGCTTTGGAACAGCCTTGGCTTAGTTAAACAGAGGTGTCCCTCTTTCCTGACTTTTTTCCCAATAGGAAAGGCTTAGATAGGTGGTGCCTATACTGCAGATGTTTGCTTTGTTCATTCAGCCCTGTGTTTTAAAGTAGCAAAACATTTGACTTTAAATTCAATATTTTTATACATTAGCAGACCCTTTAATTTCCTGTTTCCTCTTAGTAACACCTGCCTATTATTTAGACTGGAGACAAGGACTCTTCCAAAACACAGCCCCGTGGAAGATTTTTAAATATGCACAAAGGCATTTTAGTTCATAATGAGTAGATAAACATGATTCTATAAAAGTTTCTTAAAGTCATACATACCTTGCGACTCTGGGACCTTATTTTATCACATATAGAGGAAGAGGGACCTATTTGTTAGTACCACAAAAAAACGAAATGCTCTGCTATAATTTCTCTGAATCAGAAAAATGTGTTAGTCTTTCCTAAGACAGTTATGGGTGCGTGGTTGTCACCGCGTCTATTTCTGTGGCGTGGGCGTGGGATGTGGCAGACCAGGCAGCCCCCTCGAGCCTCCTCCCTCGGCCTTGTGACGCTTAGTTCTCTCGTTTCCTCTAAACAGGGTGATTTCCATACCTAAAGATACAGGACTTTACTGTACAAAGTGCCTTTTTGTCATTTATCTACAATATATTGGGGGGACCCTCCCAAAAACAGAATTTATTTATTAAAAATTGTGTATTTATTCTTACCTATTTGAACTTCAGTCACATTCAAAGTACTTTCCATTTGATGCAATACACCCATCAAGGCCTTTTTTCACTGTTCAAAACAGGTTTTGAGCTCATTGGTTTTGATGCCTGTTAGTGCTTCTGCTGTTCTTTGTTTCACCTCTTCCACATTGGCAAAGATTTTCCCTTTGAGGACTTTTTCATCTGGGGTAACAAAAAAAAGTCACTTGGGGTGAGATCAGGTGAATAGGAGGGTGGGACACAGGGGTCATGCCATTTTGGGTCAAGAACTGCTGAACACTCAGCAAGGGGCGGGCAATGCACTTGTAAATCACCCAGCATAGGATGGGCAAATGCATTGAAAGGGTCTTCAAAAAAATTGTACTAAAGCTGAATGCAGCCTCTCATCCCAACGCCAGCTGGCACACTGATACAGATGGGCTCCTGGAACACTCACCTGGCAGAGGGAGCCTGCACAATAAGGGGCCTGCCCTCCAGAAGGTAATTCTGTTTTGTGTTGGGTTCCCCTTCATATGTTTGAGAGAGAAGACTGATGTGATGAGTGGTAACCTGGGGTTAGCAGGAGTGAACAGAGAGGGAGTCATCGGGCGGAAAGTTAGAAGTACTAGAAACCAGTGAATTAGAGGACAGAGGAGAAGCACAAAACACTGCCTGCGTGCTTCTATTTTGTGCACAGTGACCACGTAATGCCGGCTCGGCACTGGTGTTGACCATGGGTTGGGCAGGAGCTAAGACTGCCCCTTAGGACTGTGAAACGGGGCCAGGCGCTTGCTCTAACTGGGTGAGGGCTCCTTTGTAAAATACGTGACTAACCACCCTCACGGGGCTGATGATGAGGATCACATCAGACGGAAAATACACACCTTTGGGAAAAGCACAGAATCTGTGAAAAGCAGAAAGAGCGTCATCGAGCGTCAGTCTGGTTGTGTGGACAACGTGGAGTAACACAAGTAGGATTTACCATTCCACTGAAACAACCCAATTTGTGTGTGTGGGTGCCACACATGCAAAATAAAATGTATGAGATGCTAGCTTTCCAGCCTCTGGACTTCAGACCTCAGGAAACTGTGATGCCACAGAGATGGAATCAAACAAGTGAGCCCAGCTCACTGACTAGAGAGTCTCCAGGATGCGGGGCAGGGAGGGGGTGCCAGAGTGCAGGGCAGGGTTGCCCCAAGCAGAGCAGATGGAGCTGAGGGCCTGGGGAGAGCAATGCAACTCGAGTTTATAAGACAGTGCCAGTGAGGAGACAGCTGCAAGAGAGAACCCTGAGATCTTCAGAGGGCTCCCCTCAGACATGCTACAAAGTAGTCAGCTCAGTGCAGCCTGTGAGGAGATACCTGAGGTCAGGGTGGGGGGGGGCAGGGGGGCGGGGAGAGCAACCCAAAGAGAGCCTCCCACCCATTCAGGGTGGGAGCTGCCTATTCCTTCTAGGCAGACTGTAACCCTGCGCATGTTCGGGGCATCGGGAACACGGCTATGTGGTTGATGAGGGTTTTACCTCAGTGACTGGGAATAATCAGCCACCGACGGAGCCCAGCACTGGTCCCACATAACCTTCAAAGCAGGATCCACAAGAATCAAACTGTTTCCAAAGCAACAATCAGCCTCCAAACACAAAGCTCAGGAAGGTTTACAGGGAAGCAAAAATGTTCAGCATTCCTCAAGGTAAAACTCCAAACAGGGATCCAATCAGAATTCACAAGGCTCGCGCAAAGGCAGGAAGGGAGGAAGAGCCAACGTGAGGGGAGAGATTGATCCATCACAAGTGACCCAGGTGTTAGAATTAGCAAACACGGGCATTGAAACAGCTACCAGGCGACTTCCGGTTCTGAGATGGAGCTGCCCCGTTTTTTCCTGGTTGACCTTCTCAACGAGGCTCTGAAAGGTCGAAGGAAGGAGGTGGGCTGCTTAGGGACTGCCAGTGAGACACTCACTGAGTCTGCTCACCCAGGGGACACTCCATACACGAGAAACCTGAAATACAGTTACATGAACAGGATGGAAGGTAAAGGATGGAGAAAGATGCACCACGCAAACATTAATCAGAGGCAGGTTTGGCTGTACTAATATCATCTAGTAGGAGTGTCCAAATGTTTGGTGTCTCTGGGCCACGCTGGAAGAAGGGTTGTCTTGGGCCCCACATTAAATACACAATCAGTAACAAAAACTGATGAGCACAAAACAGATTTTAAGTAAATTTCAGATTTTGAGTTGGGCCATATTCATAGCCATCCTGGGCCGCATGCGGCCTGCGGGCTACAGGTTGAACGTCGCTGATTATTCTAAAGTGTACTTTAGCTATTGCCATAATTATGCTGCATGACAGTCTGCTAAAACGCAGTAGCTCAAAAGCACTATCAGTTTTCCAGTTAGCATGTCGACAGGTTGGCTGGGGGTGGGCCTATCTGGACTTCATCACTTGGGCTTGACCCCGAGGGGCAAGGAGGGTCCAGATTACCATAGTATCTTTCATCCCTGGGGCAAGGGCACCTGCTGCATCCTAAGAAAACGGTAGTTCTGGAGAACAGACCCAAGCACACCAGCACAGTGCACGTCTTGGCCACGCCCCCTAATGTCACACCAGCCGGAGCAAGCCTTGGCCAAGGCTGCCTTCAGTTGGCAGGTCAGATCCCTGGTTCAAATCTACAGAGTCACGTGACAAAGGTTATAGATGCAGGGAGGGGTGAGAAATCGGGAACAACAGCGCAGTCTGCGAAAGGATGCCATTTTCCTTACTATGCAAGCCAGGGGAGGCAGGCTTTAATGAAGTTTGCCACTGGGGGCCGTCTGGACTGGCGCAGGTGTTTCCGGTTTCCGGTTAGGAAGCGGCGCGTGCTCGAACCCTGAGATGGTGCTGCGGGAGCGAGGAGAGTGGTCATTTCTAAGAAAGAGAGTTCCCAAGAGTTCTTTCGGATTATGCATGGAGTGCATTTGCATTTGCATCGATCTCTTTCCCAAAATGACTTCTTAAATATCACTCTGGGCGATAAGGGAAAAGATGTTTTTGAGGAAGAGAGGAGAAAGTAACAGCGAGGAGAGAAGAAACGCACAGCCATACACGTGCGTTGGGCGGTGATGTAAGGGTTCAGCCAGGCTACCTCGGAGGCTCAGATATTATTGTGGGGTTAAGAGGTCAGTAAAACAGCCCCCGTTTCCTCTCGGAACCCACTGACAAAGAAAGAAAGTCAGCCGAGTGGAAATTGCTGGTGAGGTCTGGCGTGGAGGATGAGTCTTTGATAAGCAGGCGTGCCTCGTGGTTTCCTCGCGGTTTCCTCGCGCACCTTCCCCAGTCACAGCAACAGAGGGAAGCTGGCCGCCCAGGCGCCAGGGCAAGGGTCCACGCCAGCTCTGCTGTGACCCACAGGGCACTTAACCCAGGTCCTACGGAGAAGAGCGATAGCCTAGCATCAGTATCTGCCTGGGATGGGGTCGCTCCATCCAGCATAGGGACAATAGTCTTGCACAGAAAACAAATGAAAAATTGGAGACTCAGCTTAAACCTGAAAGTGCCTTAAGAGAAATAAGAAATGATTTGGATTTGATCAGCAATAGGGGGCGATTTTAGGAAATCCTGTAATAGTGATAGTATTTTTTAAAAAATAAACATGAATATGAACATGAATTTGACATGGGTTTATTACTGAGGCTTGACATATAAGTCAAGGCTTCCTATAGTTCATTTAGAGCCAGGAGAAGAGTCGAACATGCCAGCAACATATGACCTGCTCCCAGCTAGTCTTGAGCTGGGGATTCTGGGCAAATGTGCCTGAGGTCCGGTTTTCTCCCACTGGGATCTGTGCCTGGGTCACCAGGCCTGCCTCCCCTGCTCCCAGCCACGGCTCCCACAGCCCATTCACAGGTCTCAGAGCCCTTCCCTGCGTCTAGGTCCTGAGGACATGGTGCTGGAGTTGAACCTGACAGTCCCCAGCTTTTCACTGCATGTTCATTAACACTGCCCCTGTTTCCCTGCCCTAGAGTTGCCGGGACAACCGAGCGAGCCTTGTTAACATCCCAGGTTCATGGCTGTGGTTCCAAGTTCACCGTTGTTGGCTGAAAATGGCCCAGGAACCCTGCTGGAGGGCTCCACTACCAGCACACGGTTTTGGTCCCTGGTGGGGCCTCCACGTGGCTCAGCATTCAGTTTTGGTTTTGTGCCCAATTATCTCTAAACATAGAATTGGACTGTTTCATCTGGCCAATAAAATATCCCCTTTGTAGAAAGTTGGGGAATTGTAAAGCGTTATTAAAAACCCATAATTCCACCCCCAGAGAAAGCTAAATACTGCAGTATTTCCACAGTTTAGTGCAGTCACATCCCCTCTCTCTATCTCTCCTTTTCTTTCTCTTTCTGTCTGTCCACCTAACTAACCTGTTTTTTCTGTCATTTATCATCTGTCCGTGTCTGTCTATTTCCGTAGCTCACCTGTCCATTCTCTCTACTTATCTTCTATCTATCTATCTATCATCTTTCTATCATCACCTCTATCGTCCATTCATCCATCCATCATCTGATGTCACACACACTGACACCTTGCATCTTCTTCCCCCTTGGACTCAGCAGATTTTCCTTTGTCCTCGTTGGCACATTCTCCCTAGAGCACCTATGGCAAAGCCTGACTTGCCTCTTTAACTACCTCCATCCACACTCCTCATCCTACTAGAGAGCCACCAAGAAGACACTGAGAGAGAAGCCAGCAGCTCACTGCCTCCTTGTCCACCAGACCCCCAGGTTGTCCCCCACCCTTCGCTCTCTGCTTTGCTTGGTGTCCGTAGCTGATCTCTGCCTACCTTCTCCAGGGCTCGGCTCCCCTCACCCCCCTCTCCCAGCATCACCAGCCCCGTCTCTCTCTGGGTAACCCATCATCATTCTCACTCTGAAGACCTCCCCTCTGCTCTCCACCCTCCAGCCATGATCCTTCCCTTCTGCCCCAGAGAGGAGCCAGGGTCTCTCTCCCTCCTCAGCCTGCCACATGCCCTTGAACTTCTACCTAGTAGTCCTGCAGAAACTGTTCCTACTAAGGTTGCCCATATCCTCTGGACTCCCACATCCACAGTGTCTTTCCAGGCGGGTTGCCTAGCAACTCCTGACCACCTGCAAATTGCACTCCCTGGTTTTCCTGCGGCTTTCTCACTGCACCTCCTGAGTACTTTTTAAAAATTTGTATTTATTTATTGATTTTTGCTAGGGGTGAGGAGAGAAGGATGGATTTGTTGTCCCACTTATTGATGCATTCATTGGTTGACTCTTGTATGTGCCCTGACCGGGGATTGAACCGCAACCTTGGTGTATCAGGATGATGCTCCAACCAACTGAGCTACCCGGCCAGGGCGTGAGTATTTTTTTAATTGCATGGTCATCCTCTGCCCCTTTCTTAGGGATCATAAAGTTCTCACTCTGCACGTTCTCCTTGGTTATTTCATCCACTGCAGAATCCTCACCTATTTCAACCTTTGAGCTTTCTGCTCTTTCCTGCCAGTCACACTAACTGCCCTTACTACCTTGCCTGCAGGCACTTGCAAATGTCCATGAGCAGAACAGAATGGCATTGCCCTCAGTGCTGTTCAGCCCTAAAGGGAAGGGAAGCCTGACATCTGCTACAATGTGGAGGAACCTTGAAGACACTACACTCAGAAATTGGCCTGCCACAAAATGATGAATATTGTGTGATTCCACCTATACAAGGTGCCTAGAATTGTCAAAACCAGAGAGATAGGAAGTGGAATGGTGGGTCCCAGGGTCTGGGGGAGGCGAGGAGGTGGAGTTAGTGTTTCGTGCAGGCTGTTTTCATTAGAGAAGATGGAAAGATTCTCACTGTGAACGTACTTAATGCCATAGAATCGCGCACTTAAAAATGGGTCAGCAGGTGGTTCTTTTTCTAGCTCAAATGAGATAGAGTTTGTGATGATTTGATACATGTGTATATTATGAAATGAAACTGGTAAATTTTGTGTTATGTGTATTTTACCACAAGCGTAAAAACAGCCTGCAACATTTTTTTCTTCCTTTTTCTGATTTATCAGCTGCCTGAACAGGATATCTTCCCTCAGTCTCTGTTCTTGCTCAGGGTCCCTAATTAGCACCTCGGGAGGTGGCTGTGCTCTTGTGTCCCTTCACCCCACCCTCAGGGCTGACCTGACAGGCTTTCCCTGGAGTCCTCCTGCCTTTTCTTACAGCTCACTGCTCCTGCCCTGCTCTGGGTTTCATTTCTTAAAGATGACCACCTCTTCAGTACCCTGTAGATTGCATCCCCAAATTCAAATAACATTGCCTCCATATGTGGAATGCCCTGTCTGTGCCCAGCTCTTCTCTCTCAAAAAAAATTTTTTAATCCTGTCCTGGCTGGTGTGGCTCAGTAGTTGAGAGCCGGACTGTGAATCAAAGGGTCACCAGTTTGATTCCCAGTCAGGGCACAGGCCTGGGTTTCGGGCCAGGTCCCCAGTAGGGGGCGCATGAGAGGCAACCACACATTGATATTTTTCTCCCTCTCTTTCTTTCTCCCTTCCCCTCTCTAAAGAATAAAATAAATAAAAAAAATTTTTTAAGTTTTTTAATCCTCACCTGAGGATATGTTTATTGATGAGAGAGAGAGAGAGAGAATTGTGAGAAACATTGATCGGTTGCCTCCCATACACACCCTGACCAGGGATCAAACCCACAGCCTAGGTACGTGCCCTGACCAGGAATCGAACCTGCAACCTCTTGGTGTCTGAGATAACGCTCCAACCAACTGAGCCACCTGTCCAGGGCCCTGCACTTGTCTTTACAAAAAATGAGTGTCTTTTCTCATTTATGTTTGATGAACAAATTTACACAAACATGATCCACACACAAAAACAGACCCAAATGGATTCCAGACCAAAATACAAGAGCTAAAGCTATAAAACATTGAGAGAAATCAAACAGGACTAAGTCTTTCTGAGCTTGGGTTTAGTAAAGATTTCTTAGGTATAACATTAATAGCCCAAGGGATTAAAACAAAACGTTGACAATTTGGACTTTGAAAATTTAAAACTTCAGCTCTTTGAAATTCTGTTAAAAGAATAAAAAATGACCCACAGTCAGGTAGAAAATATTTGTAAAGCCTATGACTGACACAGAGTTTATATCTAGATACCTAAAGAACTCTTATGACTTAAAAACAACTAAAATAATGGGCCAGGATTCTGAAGAGACCTTTCTGTAGGCAAAGCTGTACAAATGGCCAATAACAAAAAGCAAACATCTGTAGTCGTTAGGGAAATGCTAATGAAGCCACAATGCGATGCCATTTCGCACCTACTAGAATTGCCATAATTAAAAAGAAAAACATAAAAGAAAGTCAATAGCAAGTGTTTGCCTGGATGTGGAGAAAGTGGGACCCCCACACACTGCCACGTTCAGACGGAATGCAGATGATAATGGCATTGACCTCAGTGGATCTCCTGCAACACAGAATGGGTGTGTGGGGCACGCATGAAACCAGGAGACGGCAATGGTGTGGTAAACAGCCCCACGTGGCTAGTGATGGGTTAGAGGACCGTGGAATCAGAGGCATGTCTCTGGCCATCAAGGACAAGCTCCTTATTTGGGGAGGACCTGGCCAGATCCACAGTGGAGGAGGCAGTCCCAGAAGGCTGTGGGGTGGGCGTGTTGCTTGTGGGTTCCTTGTGGAAAGACAGGGTAGAGTGGGAATGGTTTCTGAGGTGGTGAGCAGGTGAGGAGGTTCCACCTTGGGGAGAAGCAGGTGATTCGGAGGGAGTCGGACTGGTCCCCTTGGGGCAAAGCTGGCATGCACCAGGGAGAAAGCTTAGGAGCTGAGAAGAGCAGGTTTTCCAATTGGTTTACTTATAGGTGCAGTGCAGGTCACCCTGGCAGGATCCCCTGTTAGAGACTTGGGAAACACAGAACACAAGGCCTACAGGGACCACAGGAACCAGGGGCACTTGGCAGCCCTTCAGGCTACTCTGCCCTGCCCCAGAGCCAACTGCACAGGGCGGCGGGGCTGAGCAGCAAGGATCAGAGGCTGTTCCAATGAGTGTGCCAGGGAGTTGGCTGCAGACAGGGCCAGGCAGTATGCAGGAATGCTGGGGGTGAGGTGATGCAGGCGTGCAACAGGGCAGGGGTGGGGGGGCGGTAAAGCAAGAAGGAAAAGGATGGATCTTTGAAAGATTTTGATGGGAGAAAAGATGGGGTTGGGATGGAGCATCTAAATAAAATCATCACAACTCTTGTGTTCTGAATCCATAAAAAATACTTCTTTTGTGAGCTTGGCAAATGTCGTAAGTCAATGAATAGAAAAATGAACATATGAATGAATGAATGAATGAATATGACTGAATGACCAAGCCCATGAAGAAGTGAGTTGATTTAATAAATGCCTGTCCTGTGCCACCTGACTGACAGACAGACTTTCTTTCAAGTAACCCACAATATTTAAAAATAACATATTTGTGCTGCTCTCTACTTCTGCTGGGGGGGGTGTCTGTGTGTATATATGTATGTATATTATATATAAAGGTCAACACATATAAGTACAGGATAGCAACTAGAGTATTTTTAGTGTGCAAACAATAATTCTAAGTGTCCCTTGGGGTTCTTGGTTGTTCACAGGTTTTCTTGGAAAACACCCAGGTGGGTTCTCAGCCGACGTGGTGCAGGTAGATGGTTTTCAGCCAGGAGACGCAGCTTGCAGGCACATTACCTTCTCAGGAGTTTGGAATTGTATATGTGTGTGTAAACATTTCACATTTACAATTATATATGTGCGTGCATTTATGAGTGCATGTGGGTGTGTGTACTCTGGTTTTTTTTTTAGAATAATTGCAGTGTTATTTTATTTTATTTATTTATTTTCATTAAATTACAAACTTACAAATTTTCAGAGTATTCTTAATTTTTTTAATCCCCACTGAAGACATGTTTATTGATTTTAAAGAGAGGGGAAGGAAGAAAGAAAGAGAGAGAAACGTCAGTGTAAGAGAGAAACATTGATCAGTTGCCTCCCGTACCCACCTAACCGGGGATCAAACCCACAATCTAGGTATGAGCCCTGAGTCGAACTCGTGACCTTTTGGTGTCAGGGATGATGCTCCAGCCAACTGGGACACCCAGCCAGGGCTCTGTCCTTTATTCATGAAGCAACTTCATTCCTGCAGGACGCTCTGCAGCTGTGAATGCACCTGCTGGCAGCTTTCCTCGGTCAGCCAGGGAAGCCAAGTGGCACCCCACACTGACCCGACCACAGACTGGGTAGACTGGTGTAACCGGGAATCTGCTGCCCACCCCCTGAAGATCAAGTGTGGCTCCTGGAATGTGCTGCAGAAACCAACCAGCTGAATTGAGGGGCAGAATATAACTCTGGGAACCTTAATTCTGACTGTGAGTTTGTATTCCACAGGACGTGCTAACTCTTTGCTCTAGGATCCTTGTCCCCTGGTGTGATCTTGATCCTCTGCTGAGCCAGTGCATCCTCCTCCACCCTCCTGTCCTCGTCACCCTGAGAAGCAGGGTCCCTGGAGTGGCTGTCAGGCCCGCTCTGCAGACCCTGCCACTTCACTTCAGCCCTGGGAGGCACTGCGGGCGGTAACCGAGGTCCAGACATTCTTTCTCTGGCTTGCAGCCTGCCCTGGGAAGCAGACAGATCATCAGAGGTGTCATCCGTAGTGGCACACTGGATGGCGGGGGACCGGGGCTTCACGGGTATCTGTCGCTCCCTGCACTGTCTCTTAACCTTGAACCCATGGCCTCTTCAGCATATGGGGTTGGACTTGCACCCCAAGCATGGGTGGGGGCAGCCCCAAGAATCGTAGCTCTTGTGCCATCACAACCTACACATTTTAAGTGACAACAGTTTGAAAGGTGCACATAAAGCCAGTGAATCATGACCAATTAAATTACCAGCTGCTAATGATATTGCCAGTCATAAATGATAAAGTCTAATTCTGATTAACACAGCAGCTAATGAATTGACATCTTTGGTTTGGCCACCCCCGAAGCTGGCAGGCACAATTCCAAACTCATGGGAAGGGAAACAATGTATCTATGAACCACGTGATCAGGGCACAGTGGCTGCATCCTAGCCGAGTGGCCCCTGAGAAAGCTCTTGAATGAACAGAAAACAGAAAGGACACTTAAAATTTTATCCTCACACTAAAAACAGTCTAGCTGCTCTTGCATATGGTGGACCTGTATTTTAGTTTGTTTTGTTTTTTTAAAGATTTTATTTATTTATTTTTAGAGAGAGCGCAAGGGAAGGAGAAAGAGAGGGGAACATCAATGTGTGGTTGCCCCTCGCACACCCCCTACTGGGAACTTGGCCTGCAACCCAGGCATGTGCCCTGCCTGGGAATCAAACTGGCAACCCTTTGGGGGAATCTGTATTTTAAAGTCTACCATTTCTCACAAAATCAAGGAAACGGGCAATGAACTTGAGAGTTACTGTTCTACCCAGCGCCTTGGTGCATAGAGACCTTTTGCTCCTTTGAATCACCGTCTGGCTGCTCCTGAACGTTTGCTTTTAGCCGCTGGTCCACAGCTCTAGTGATGCCTCCTTGGGATTCATTTGAATATGAATAATCAGACTTTCTGTGGAAGTTTAGCAGGACCACCACTGTGCACTGAAGGTTGCCCTTGGTGTTTTAAAAAACCGTGTCCTCCCTTTGGAATAATTGAGTAGCTATTTTGTTTTATTTATTTTCATTGTTGACACTATTATAGATATGCCCATTTCCTCCCCCCTTTGCCCACCTCCTCCCAGTCCCTACCTGCCTTCCCTCTGGCCACCCCCACACTGCTGTCTGTGACTATGGGTTCTGCCTATGTGTTCCTGCTTACCAGCTTCCAAAGCAAATCATGGATGCTTTTTTTTCAGAGAATTTTTTAATTCATTTTTAGAGAGAGGGGAAGAGAAGGAGAGAGGGGGAGAGAAGCATCAATGTGTGGTTGCCTCCCGTGTGCCCCCCACTGGGGACCTGGCCCACAACCCAGGCATGTGCCCTGACTGGGAATCAAAGTGGCGACCCTTTGGTTCACAGCCATGCTCAATCCACTGAGCTACACCAGCCAGAGCAAAACATGGACACTTTAATCATCAAAATCATCCTGTCTTGACTCCTGTGGGCAGCTAGATGTTTTACCTTCTCTTCATGAATTCCAAATCTTCCATGTCCAACTCATCAAAAGGGAATAATTAGAAACATCTGTTTAGATTTACCAGAGGTAGATATTAGGTGAATTCAAACAAGCATAACTATCACACCACAGCTTCAAGGAGCTGAATATGTGAGAATGATTATCACGATAATGCTGGATTTCTATATAAATACACAATGTGAACACAGCACTATATGAATATGCTTAAGGATATGAAGAGATTCTTTAGGCAATAAGTAGCAAGCAAAGTTAACATGTACCGAATAATTATTCTGAAATATTCATTTCTTTCTTAAGACACTTTTTAAAATGTTCTTTAAAGATTTTATTTATTTATTTTTAGAGAGACAGTAAAGGAGGGAGAAAGAGAGGGAAAGAAACATCAATGTGTGGTTGCCTCTCCCACACCCTCTACTGGGGACCTGGCCCCAAACCCAGGCATATGCCCTACTGGGAATCGAACCAGCAACCCTTTGGTTCACAGGCCAGTGCTCAACCACGGAGCCACACCAGCCAGGACTGAAATATTCATTTCTTAATTTACTTAACAGCCCATCGGTGTGGTGTTGAAGGAGCAGGCATGTTGCGTGCATGGTCACAGTTGTTTAGAGCGTCAGGATTGGGACTGGGGTGGGACATCCTGCTCCTCTGAGGCAGTCCTCAGATCCCTGGGCTGCAGCCCCTCTGACACCGGTGGTTCCAGAGACCCCTGTCTTGCCACCATCATGCCAGCTATGGGTATGGAGCTGATGGTTGTGCAGAGACAGCTTGGAGCAATTTGCAGCAAGGATATATTGGCACCTGCTGGAAACTCAGAAGTGAGTGGGAAGGTTATGTTCTCACAACTCATGGAGCACATAGACTTCCTCTCTGCAGCAGCACATGGCGGACACTGTCCATATGCCTGCGTTTTGGTCCACACATGCCAGCCTTCTAAATGTAGACTGCTGATGTTAGGAAATAGACTTCCTGATTTTAATGACGTTAGCATGTTCAGTTTAATTTTAAGTCAAGATAGTGATCAAATCATGAACTTGTGGTGTCAAGACTAATTACATGGGAAAAATCAGAATGGCTAATGGAGCTTTTAAAAACGACCGCTGCTGGGCACTGGCCAGGTGGCTCAGTTGGTTGGAGCATCATCCTGCACACCAGGAGGCTGCGAGTTCGATCCCCATTCAGGGAGCATGTGAGAGGCAACCAATTGATATTTCTCTCTCACACCTGCCCTGAGGACTGGCATCACATGCCTGTTGTAAACTGGACTATGGGGTTTGACTCTAATGCACAGTGACTGTCACTGGGCATGATGCAAGTTTGTCAACCAATCTCAGACACCAGGTGAAAGTACACGTAGGACTTTTGTGAGGGGACGTGCCAGCCACCCAGGTTATGTGGAGCTTCTGCTTGCTTGTTCAGCAAATGTTTATGAAGCTTCTCTGCATGCCGGGCACTGTCCCAGCCCTGTGCTGGGAACATCAGTGAGAACAGGGGAAAGGAGATAAACATAATAAACACAGTAAATCAGTATGTCATCTAAAATATGATCAGGATTGACAGGACAGAAAGGTGCCAGGGATGAAGCAAGGTTGCTCTTGTCAGAAAGGCTCATTGAAGAGGTGAATATGAATAAAGACTTTGAGTAAGGTGAAGAAGTCAGCCAGAAGGTTATTTTGGGAAAGAGAGTTCCAGACTGAAGGAACGGCTAATGCAAAGAACTGAAGGTAGAAGCAAGTCTGGGTTGTTTGAGGAAACACAAAGAGGCTGTCACTGCTGACGTGAAGGCAGCGAAGAGTGTGATAGCAGGAGATGAGGTCAGAGAGGCAGTGAATGGGCCAGAGCAGGTCTACGGGGCTCTCCATTCAGTGAACTAAGGAGCTCCCGTGTAGTTGTGAATACAGGAGCTGATAGTCTGACTTTAATCATTAGAAATCACTCTGGAAGATATGTTGGGAACAGGACCATGGCACAAGTGGAGTCTATTTAGGAGGCTCAGAGAGGGATACGTATGGTGTGTGACCAAAGTGGCAGCCAAAGCACCGATGACAAGGGGCTGAGTGCCCATCTCTTTTTAGCACAGAGTCAACAGATTTCATATGGGTGAATGTAAAATGTGGGAGAAGAGGTGTGTGCAGGGTTATGGGAGATTCTGACTTGAGCAACTAAGGAGGGAAGGCCGTTCAGTGAACCAGGAGGACTAGGAGTAGATGTGATTTGAGGGTAAGCAGTTTAATTTGAGTAGGTTGAGCTGATGCTGGAGTTTGGTTTAAAAAACTGGGTTGGAGATGAAATTTGAGAATTCTAAGCATATAGATCGGAGATGTCTAACCCTTGGTCTTCAGACCACGTGTGGCCCAGGATGGCTATAAATGCAGCCCAACTTAAAACATTATGAGATTTTGTTTGTTTTCATTAGTGTTTGTGTATTGAATGTGTGGCCCAAGACAACTCTTCTTCTTCCAGCATGGCCCAGAGATGCCAAAAGGTTGGACACCCCTGGGAGACAGAATGTCAAGCCATGACGCTAGAAGAAGTCATGAAGGAAATGAGTGTAGGTAGAGCAGAAAAGGGATGAAGGCCTGGTTGAGTGAGTGGGTAGATCTGGCACAGAATGAGGAGCCCTTGGGTGCTCTAGCATGAGGAAGAAAAGGAAGAGTTGAGGGAGCAGCAAAGAAGATGGGCCAGTGGGTAAGAGAAAAGCGAGAGAGTGTGTCAAGAACCCTCATGGGTCACCCTGGCTGGTGACTAAGTGGGTTGAGCGTTGTCCGCAAAGCAAAAGGTCACTGGTTCAATTCCCCCTCAGGGAACATGCCAGGGTTGTGGGTTCAGTCTCTAGTCAGAGCACATACAAGAGGCAGCCAATCCACGTATCTCCCTCATATCGATGTTCCTCTTCCTGTCTTTCTCCCACTCTTCCCCCCCCAAAAAAATAAATAAATAAGTAAATATTAAGAAAAAAAGCAGCGACAGGCAAGGATTTTACCCACAGTTTTGTGGATGCTGGAAGAAGACACAAGTCTCATGGGTCAGAGACAAAGGACCATTTACTACACACAACTAAGACCAGCCACGTCATTCATTGGTACATTCAGTGCAAAGTGAATGTAACGGGTCCTTTGTTCAAAAGCAAGAGTGAACTGTATTCCTGTGCTCCCTGAAGGTGAGCACTGTGTTTCTCTGCCCTTGGGCAGTACACCTGATTGAGTTCGTGAACCCTGCATCCTGGCCCCTTTCTGGGAGCCTAGGCTTTGATTACAACATCCCAGAATACAAGATAGCTGCATGCACTTCCATGCAAGGATGCTCCCCCCCTCCGCCCCAAATGCAGCTGCTGAAATTAATAACAGTTCAGGAAAAAAACCCATTAAGCCCATATTTTTCAGTTATATGATGTGTAGCATTGCCACTATTGTGATTTGTATAATAGCCACAACTGAACCATTTCTGGGTAGAAGCCAGAAATAGACATGATCTCAGAAGTGAATGGCCCTGCTGTCTAAAAATAGCACATCTTCTTGGAAACGGAAAGTACTTTAAACCATGTGGCAGCACTAATCCACGTGATTTGCCTTTGAGAAGAGGAAATCCATCCTTAAATCCCCATACGGAAGCACAGATATAAAATCAAAGGCCTTTGGGATTCTTACTGTATAAGGAGGGGCTCTTGGTTTAAAATGGAAATAGTCCCTGTTTATTTTATGATAAATAAATGCTCTTTGTTTCTTTGTGCCTTGTCTGCTCTCTTGAAGGAATTCAGAGAGAAATAATTTAAAGTGATACTCAGTTCAGCAAATCTAATAACTCAGGCTCTATAAACCATGTAACCCAAGAATTGAGCATCACTATTTAAGGATGTAGAGTTATAGTTTTTAAAATATTTTATTTATTTATTTTTAGAGAGAGGAGAAGGGAGAGAGAGAAACATCGATGTGAGAGGGAAACATTGATGGGTTGCCTTTTGTCCTGATCAGGGACCGAACCCGTAACCCAGGCATGTGCCCTGACGGGGAATCGAACCCGAGGACTTTTGCTTTGTGGGACAAAACCTGACCCACTGAACCACACCAGCCCGGGCCAGAATGTGGAGTCCTTAACCTCATGGTCATCTGTAGGCATTGTGCTCAAGCCAAGGAAGGGCACAGAGGCCTGGTTGACACCACACGGAATGCGGCACATCATTCACAGGTCTCCGGGTGTCACATTGTCCAGGCTGTTTGACTGTCTTTCCAATCCAGGCGTACTGAAGGTGCCTTGCATGAGCAATGCAGCATTTCTCATAGTTCTTGGAGCACCTTTGCGTGGATGACATATTTGGGAGTCATTTTGTCCCCTTTTGTAAGCCTATGAACCAACAATGGTTGCTGAAATATATATCAATATACAAACTTCCTGAACAGTCTGGTGTCTTGAAGGAGTATTATTCAGATAAACACACATTTAAAATAAAGCAGCCCTGGCCAGTGTGGCTCAGTTGGTTGGAGCATCATCCCATACACCAAAAGGCTGCAGGTTCAATTCCCAGTCAGGGCATGTACCTAGGTTGCAGGTTTAAGCACTGGTTGCTACACGTACGGGAGGCGATTGATGAATGTTTCTCTTTCTTCCTTCCTCTCTGTCTAAAATCGATAAACATATCCTCGGGTGAGGATTAAAAATTAAAAAATAAAATAAAAAGCAGAATACACTATGAGTCTCCAGTTTACAAGCACATCCCAAACGTCCCTTGTGCAGTGTGTGTGTGTTGAGTTGGAACATGTGTTATATAGACGGTGAGACATTGGATCATCTTGTATGTTCTTCCATTTAACACATGTTGTACCTGAGGTCTGGTGCTAGACTCCCCCTGCTCTAGGTGGGGAGGTATCCTTCTGGGGGTGCAGGCTGGGAGTCCAGGGGCTCACTTCCAAACCATCACCCTGCTACTGACTCATGATCCAGCTCTACCTAGGGAAGGTGCTTAGGAAATAAGATCCGCAGAACCCAGTGAGGAAGTACGCGCCGGATGTCCAATGAAAAAGAAGGAGGAGCTTGGTACCAGCCTCTGTTTGGCTGTTCAGAACAGGGTGGGAAGAGAATAAGCTGCCCTTTTTTGCCGTGTATTATGCGCACTTATTTTTTGCCCGAATTTTTGAGGGGAAAAAAAAGGATGCTCGTTATACATGGGTATAATGGTTACATAGGATGGGTATTATAATCCTGTGTATAACGCACACAAAACGTGGGCGTATATTATACTCGGGGAAATACGATAGTTTTAGACATGAAACTTGGATTGTGTGTGGGTGAAAAGTTCGGAAGGCTGGCAGATGCATCCACAGGAATCGAAATTGTAGGAAAGGACGATGGACCAGGGACTCTGCCTGAGGAACAAAGACCCGGGCTGGAGTCGGGGTTGGGAAAAGAGGGCGTCGTGGCTTCTCGCTGCCCAGTTTGGAAGAATCAAGAACCTGCTCTAAAACGGCTAGAGCAAGGCCCCTAATGTACAATTCGAGGGACTCCTACTGCAAGGAGGACACCAAATGCGGACGTTCTTTACACACCGGGGTAAACTGACTCCGAACCCGAGTTTTCCTCATTTTTCAATGAAGAGGTGGTCGGGAGGCGAGCCCTACCGCCCCCTGGAGTTCAGATGAGCCACAGCCGTGCAGGCCCAGCAGGGTGTTCCGGTTTGGGTTTTATCTTTGTTCGTGCTGTAGCCATTTTACAAACATGTGCAATTTCAAAATGTTTCCAAGCAGAAAGCAATGTTTTATGCAAGATCTAGTGACCCAATACGCTGCTTGGAGCAAGCTGGTCTGACCTGCTTCAGGCAGTGTTGGCATTCCGCACTGAAGTACCAGGCCGAGTCTTTTCTACCCACGTTGCAGGATAGTAGAAAACATTTTCTTTTTCTTTTTTAAAAATATGTTTATTGATTTTGGAGAGAAAGGAAGGGAGAGAGGAAGAGAAAGAAACATTGATCAGTTGCTTCCCCTATGCACCCTAACTGGGGATCAAACCCACAACTTAGGCATGTGCCCCTATTGGGAATTGAACCCGCAACCTTTTGGTGTAGGGGGGGTGACTCTCCAACCAACTGAGCCATCCAGCCAGGGCGAGGGCTTCATTTTTCTTTGTAGTCTGGAGTGTACCTGGTGTGAGCCACCTGGCTGGGGTCCACCTGATAAACTGGCTCCTTTCTCATCAGGTGCTGAAGAACGGGCTTCTTTCAGGCATGATGGCCCTGCTCTGGCTGAGGGAAGAGAGCGTAGAATTTCCCAGATGCCTAGCATGAGTCGAACACTGTGATTGTTAGCTCAGTGATTTTCTAGAGTGAGTTTGTAAAACGAGCCTTTGTTGTTTCACTTTTGCTGAAGAGGCTGCAGAGGCTCCCAGCAATTAGGTAATGTTCTCAGGTAGGGGACGGGACAAGCAAGCCCACCTGGAGCCTCCGAAGCATCCTGTTCCTCATCCCTGTAAACCAGCCCCCACTGGAGGGCTTATTTAGCCCAGGGCATCTTTCTACATCCTCCCGGTTCTCCTTGGCTTAGGGGGAATTCTCCATTTCCTCCACCACTGCAGTTTTTAGGTCCTTGGAATGTAGGTCAGTACAATTATTTTGGTTTTCCAACTCATCAGGCTCCAGAGAAATGTCTGTGCTATCTTTTTAAGCAGGCAAATGAAAACATAATTTTTAATTTAATTCATTGGAGTTGAACGTTGGTTCATAGGATCGTGTAGGTTTTACATGTACATGTCTGTGATACATGATGATCTGCATGTGGCATTGTGTGTCTGCCACCCGCAGTCACCAAGCCCTTTTGTCAGTTTGTCTGGGGAGCTTGTAACCAGTACCGTGAACCTTGCAGATTTCAAGCAGAGGTGACTGGGCATCTTCTGGCTACATGTACTGTTTGGGTGGGTGGATAAAAATACTGACTTGGAATCTTTGGGTGACATGGGGGTTACAAGACCAGAAAACCTCAGTGACCTTTCTCCCATTTCACACCCCAGATTCCTCCCCCACCTGCCTCGTCTTCCTAGGCACAGGTCCCTGAAATAGGAACCCCTTCTGCATTATCATATACTTATTGACCCCCCATGCCGTCCCCTCCACCATGCTAATGTCAAACAAAAACGTTCACAGCCAAAAGCTTTTCTGAAAGAAAGGGCTTATTTAGCTGCCTGCAAACAGGCAAAGGACCAGGTCCTGAGCTCATGGCCTGGCAGCAGGGCCAGACAGAAAAGGCACATGTCCACCGCCCTGGAGTGGACAGGCTTTTGGATACATCATGTTTGGGGGAAGAAAGATGTCAGTTGTTTGGAAAGGATTGGCTTTGGCTATAGATGAAGGGGACAGGAGATGGGGATGGCTTTGGGGGGCAGTTCTGGGATGGGTGCGCTGTCCAAAAGGAAGAAATATGTACAGCTTTAATTGATGGGTAATGGGCCACAGGCTTGAAAGTTCATACAAAGGCAGGATATGGTAGACCTTAATGTTTTTATTGATTGATTTGAGAGAAAAAGAGGCAGAGGGGTAGGTAGGGAGAGAGAGAGAAAGGGAGAGAGAGATTTATTGTTTTGTTGTTCCACTAATTTATAGCTTCATTCATTGGTTGATTCTTATATGTTCTTCATTCATTGGTTGATTCTTGTATGTGCCTGACCAGGGATCGAACCCACAACCTTGGTGTATTGGGATGATGCTCTAACCAACTGAGCTACCCAGCCAGGGCCTCTTCTACTTCTCACATAGCTGCCTGGAAGCTGATGCAAAGCTCTAACATCCGTTCAGGAAGGTGAGCAGGCTGTCAGCCGGCCCACAGCCATTACCTGGTCAATTACTCTTGCCTCTGTCCCTCACTTTCCCCAGCTGTAATTTAATTTAGAACACCTCAGAGTTTTTTCTTGTCACTAAGTACTTCCAAACATGTGGCAGACAATCTTCCCAGACAGAGTAAATGAGCTGAGGACAGAGCAACGGCTTGTCCACCTATACCCAGCCAACAGGAGGCTGACTTGGGATTTGGACATGTTTGATTCCAAAGTGCCTCTCTTTTACTTTTATTTTTCAGTTGTAGTATGCACTCTTATGTTCGCAGCAGCATTATGTGTCGTACAATAGCCAAGATAACAACCCAAGTGCCCATTAATAGATGAGGCAATAATGAAGGTATAGTGTGTGTATACCATGGAATATGACTCAGCCATAAAAAAAGAAGAAAATCTTACCATTTGTGACAGCATGGATATGCCTAGAGGATATGATGCTAAGTGAAGTAAGCCAGACAGAGACAAATACCTTAGGGTCTCACTTACATGTGGAATCTAAAGAATCAAATAAACAAACGAAATTGAAACAGACACACAGAGACAGAGAACAGACTGATGGTTGTCAGAGGGGAGGCAGTTGGGGGGCTGGGTGAAAAAGCCAAAAAGCCTTCTCTTGATCCCTTTAATTTTGGGGGGTTCGATTTGATGTGTACCCCACCAGAACGTGAGCTGCTCAAAGGTACAAATGATGTGTCTCCTATCTCTGGGTTCCTAGCACCCAGCAGTGGTCTTGCCCTATGGTAGATACCCAACGGACGCTTGGAGCAAGAGGGAGGGAAGAAGGATTCACAAAGAGATGCTCATGTTTTCCCACTTGCCACATGGGTTCAACGAATGGGAAGCCAGACACCTCAAAGTCTGTTGTGGGAGGAGAGATGGATGCACGGAGCCACTGAAAGCAATGGGTTAGACTTTTCTAAATATATTGTGTTCATACAAGTGCTGAGATTCCCCCCGCCTAATGTATGCTGCAGAAATGCCTGCAGAGAAAGCCTCCGGCACTCAGGGCTTACGTAAGCTGCTCAGAACAATTTGCCATCTTCCCTGACCTGAGAACAATGTACCTGAGAGGCTCATGTCGTCAAAACTTGCTGAGGCAGGTGCAAACCCAGGTGTCCCATGACTTCCCCAGCTGCGGTGAAATATTTCAATTTGGTTTGGAGACTGCCATTCTTTCTCAGGGTTAGGAATCCTTTCCTTCATTTCCTGGGCTGCAGAAATCTAGTCAATTACTTAATTGCAGAATAATGAGCAACATTCTCCCTTTCAGAGATGTATTCTCATCACTTTAATGAGCTAAATGCCAGGAGATTTGCACAAGCAGGGAGAAACTTGGTCGTCTCTCTCGTACTGCAATTTATGTGAACTGCTTGAATTATACACCTGAAGAGGGGCTGAGGGTTCCTTCCGTTGATTTGTTATGTGTTGTTGCTGCTGCTGTTTGTATATACTCAGGACTACGCATAAACGCTTGGCTCGTGAATGGCTCTGTTGAAGGGTGCCTGCTCCCAGTCTCAGCAACAGGGCTTCTCACAGCACCTTGGGTTCCGGCAACCCTTTCCTGGCCACGTGGCCCCTCCCTGGGCCACCCACCGCTACCTACGCCCACTGGCTCCCAGCCAGGGGACCCTTGGGTTGGTCTGGTGTCTTACCCAGAACCTCTTGTTGCTGATAGGAATTTTCCACGGGACTTTGAGGAAAAGCATTCCAAGGACCAACACAAAGGCAATGGTGTTGTGACAAAGTGGAAATAGACGCTGTCCCCTGGGTTCCCAATGTCCCATCTCCCTCCATTCCACTGTGGAAAAAGTCCAACCATGTCTTTACCAAGGCCAAAGCCAAATCCAGTGTCCAGAGTTTCTGCTTCATGGTAAATAAAACTCAGTTGTTCAGAGCCCACGCCACCTGCCGCCGGCCCTGGTAGCTGCTGGACCTGCGTGGTCATGTGCTCCCAGGTGAGAGGTAACATGAACAAACAGGCGAGTGTTTGTCACTGAGTGAGTGAGACAGACAGACAGAGAACTCTTTGTTTCCCTAGGATCATATTAGCTTGGATTTGGGAAGGACCAGGTGCTTTTTCAAAATAACCAGTCAATTTCCCAAGTTTCTGTGGGCTTTTTGATGGGTCCACCCTCTAGTTAGACTGACAGGCCTTGTTGGTCCAGCACCACCCCCTGCATCCCCAACAGTCAGGTATGGGAGGGGCATGGAGGAGTGTGAATCCCCTTGGTGGGGCAATGCTGTGACCCCCTGGAACATGAAGCTACAGCTTCCTGGTGAAGCAAACAGGCTCCTGCCCCCCCCCCCCCCCCCGTGTATTCAACTCAATGCCTAATTCCCTTTGTTCCTTTATTAATAACTAAGTTAACTACCTATGGTAACACTCAGGCTTCTGACTTTCACATGAAATGGAATTTTGGAGCCTGGGGTAAAACCTGGCAACCCTGAGTCATATTTTTTCAACAGAAAACATTGTGCAAATTCTAAACCCATGCCTGACAAGCTTGTGGAAATCCACCCGCCCACAGTCACTCTCACTTTGCAAAGGCAACGTGAAGCATGGAGAGACATGCACCTCAGCTGATCCATGCTGACTGATTTGATACACACATACACACACACACACACACTTAGAGAGAGTAGGGGGTGTGATTTCATTATCTTATCAAAGGGCTTTATGGTCCCTAAAAAGAAGCCCAGAGCAATACATGGTCCTTTAATTGAACGATTTTGTTTGTTCAGTTCTTCTTAAGAGAAACTCTGATATGAATATAATTCTCACTTCATTGTTCATTTATGCTGATCCTAAGTTCATCACAAGCCTTTTATAACAGAGGGAGGGAGTGAGGAAGGGAGGGAGGGAGGGGGGAGGGAGATTTAAGACATTTTATCTCATTTAATGATTTTGAGAAGCTACCATAGTTCAAACCCGCTACAACTGAATAACTCACTTTATACATCACACCCCTGAGAGCTCCAGTTCTCAGTGGCCTGGAGAATTCTGAAGGAGGACACGCTTGGGTGTTCCTCCTCACTGCCTGGCCTCTGTCCACTGAGTCCCATGTTCCAGGGTGGCAGGAATGTGTCACAGTATAAACCAGAGGAGCTGGAGGTTTTCCTTGTACAGACAGCTGTGTCACACCCAGATGAACTGGGTAGACCAGAGACCTGAAGGGTCTCACCAGTGTCCTGGGTCCCCCCACCCCCATGCACATGCACACACACCTCAGGCAGCATGTGACCTGAGACAGAACATCTCTAAGTCTCCACCACTGGACAGGTAGCTGAGGTGACCCAGGAACCAGCCAGGATTGGGGGGAAGGGGAGTGCTGGGCAAATGAGCAGCGGAGGTGGTAAGGGGGTGCTAGCAGCTGAGGGGACTAGGGTCAGGGAATCAGTGCCTTCCCTTAGGATGTCCTCGGATCTGGTGGCAGCCCCAATTCAGGGGTGGATCTGCACCCGAGCAGAAGCCAGATGTTCTCAGTGCACGCAGGGCTGCTGAGACATCTGCTTACACGAGGGATATGAGTCAGGATTCGTAACACACCCAGGTTTAATTAATTAATTTGCAGAAGGGACAGTTTATAAATGCTGCCTGGACAGCAGATCTCTACCCTCACCCAAAAGGCTGTCTTCTGAAATCAGATCATGGCAAGTGGTAAGCCAAGGGTGCTGTGCCAGCCGAGGTCCCCAGCCCGGTCAGAGGAAAGCAGGTGGTGTGAGGACTGGGGCGTTCTCCCTTCAGCCTGTGGGGCCCCCACAGCACAGTAGCCCCTGTGTCCCTGCACACAGGCCTGTCACTAAAGCCCCACTGGAGCTGCTACTCTGTAGGCGCCGATCTCTGGTCCCTCCTCCTTTCACGAACATGCTCTGTATGATCAACAAATATGGCTGCTTGTGCCACTGTGACCAAGAGTCAGTGCCAGGAGATAGCTGTCAATTCCCACTGTGTGCTCAGTCTTCCTACTGTGTGCTCATCTGACTGAGCCTGCCCTCCCGGGTTGAAATCCCGAGTTTACCCCAGCATGGAGAGGGGCTTCCTGGTTCCCAGTGTCCTGCCCCTCCAGGGAGCCCCTCTCCTCCCAGACTCCCACCCCCCACATACTCCGCCCCTTCTGAATGTCTCTCTCCAGGAACTTCCCTCTCCCCTGCAAAGGAGGCAAAGGCAGCCACAACCAGGCCTTCCTGTCACTCTGCGGAGGCTCTTGGTGTCACACACAGTTCTGTTGCCAGTGTCCCTGGAGATTCTCCCTGTACCCCGGTGGGTCAAGCCAGCAAAGCAGACGAGATGGAAGTCAGAGCCCTGTCCAGCCCTGCAAAGGCCCAAGTGGTGGAGACGCCACTGCTTTCCAATGAGTGACTCCCAGGGACTGCCCCGTCCCCATCCCATGCCCCTTGGAGCCCCCCAAATTCCTGCAATTGAAACATGCCAGTTCAGGACCTCAGCTGTTTCCTGTCCTTCCCTCTGGGGTCTTCCTCAGCTGCACCCTGGGAAGAAGGAATGAGGCTAATGGGGGTCCTGTGGATCCCCCTCTTCTCCACCTCTTCTGTGTGTGGACTCGGGGCCACCAACAGAGGACTCACTGGGCAGATGGGTGGAGCGGGGCTGATTCTGCCACCAATATCCACTGTCTGGCTCATTTTGGTGCCTGCTGCCACTGGTCACCAGCAGGAGCTGCAGCGGCACAGGGAGGCCGTCTGGAATGTTCCCTAAGAGGGTCTGGCTTCTGCAGCCACTTCCTATCTCCCTGTCCCTTTCCGTACCAGTGCGTTTCCAACTGGACATCAGCTGTCCATCTGGAGCCTTAGGATTAAAAAATGAAAGCTTCCTTCCCTGCCCCCATCTCATGTCCCACAGCGTCCAGGGTCCCCTGCCCCTAGCCAGCTGCCACCAAGGTCTCAGCCCCTGGGCCATTGGACTGGCAAGGTCTCTGCCTCTTCTGAGGACTCTGCAGACTGTCCCACGCAAACGCGCCTCCTGCTGGCTGGCCCTCGGTCCAGGCCACATCCTCAGGAGTGAAAACTAGCGCCTGGCCCGGGGTCTTCTGAAGCAAACACTTTGACGAAGCATCTATCTTCATGCAGGCCACAAAAAGTCCTTTCGAGGGTGGAGGCGTTGAGGGTTGCAGAGTTCTCACCGCTCCTCTTCAGAAATGACATCACCGTGTATGACCTCAGCGTCCACTCTCCAGCCATCTTTGTAAACCACCCCAGCCCGGTGCATTTCGTTCTGTTCTGCAGAACCATTCAGCTCCAGCTCCTGGGAGCACCGACGATGCTGGGGGCCATGTCCTGGCGGGAAGCAGCACTGAGTTCGAGTCCCATTCTCCCCAGTTACTCGTGTTTAATGGGGCATGGGAGGGGGAAGGGGAGCCACTGGAGCTCTCCAAACTACTTTTTCTTCATTGAGCAGGGATCGCAATGATAATCTTAGTGGTCGGCTCCTTGTAGTTAAATGAGATGATGCTAGCCTGAGGGCAGGCTGTTGCTGTGGCACAGGACCTGTGAACTGCTGCGGTGGTCGCCCCTGCAAGTGGCAGCGGTCACTGCAGGGGGCGGTAACGCTGTGCGCGGCGCTCATGCACACCACCACACATCTCCAGAGTCAGTGGTGTGGCTCCCCAAAGAGTTAAACCATCTATACGCTGCCTCCCAGGTGCCCAAGAGGGCAGAGGGGGCTGGGTCACCTTCCCTTCCCCAGCCAGCTCTGCAGAGGAAAGAAGTGGGGTGCTGGCTAGTGTCCCCGCTGATGCACTGGTGCCACTGCTGTGGGAAGCACAGCTGAGGCAGCAGGTGCCATTGAAATACTGCCTGCTTTCTCCCCCTGTTTCCTAAGCAGCCCCCCTCAAACATACTCAGGTCAGCTCAACAAACTCCCAAAATCAGACAGGTGATGTGGACGGTGGGCACAGCTGCACAGTGCAGAAATAAGACCCCACCGAGATTTCAGACTGAGAGACAACAGGGTTTCCAGGGCAGACCATCAGGGTCTCTCCGTTCCCCTGGCCACCCACGTGGACACCAGTGGGAAGGGGGATGGGAGGAGAGAGGAGACTTTGGGACTCTTGAAACCAAATGAAGGAGCAGATGAAATTTCTCTTTCACCAGGAATGTGGCTGGGAGGGTTGTATTCATGTTGAACCTCCTTCACCAGCCACCACTCCTTTATTTCCAGCATTCTGCCACCCTAGCAAATTTACATGTTTGTGTTAAAATGCATCAATTGCCTTCCTGGGGTTCTACAACAATCAGGGCTCCCCTGTCCTCCCTTATCACCCCCAGCGAGCCCCCTCCCCTTCACTCAGGCCTCTGCTCCCATCTGTCTTATTGCTGAACTCACTGCCCTTGCCAAACTGATCTTCCTCGTCCATGGCTTTGGGTTTCCAACGTGAGTTTTTGTTCTCATTTGGGTCAAGGCCACCAGAGCAGGAGACAGAGGCCATTGAAAAGAGAATTTGGTGCCTGCAAATCCCAAGAGAAGGGGACATTTCAAAGCAGCAGGAGCCACATAGGGAAGCACCGGGGCTGGGCTTCAGGGAGAGAGTGGCCTTCACCCCGGTTTCCGTGGCAAGGAGCCCACAAGGCTGAGCAAGCAGGGTCAGGATGTGATGGTTTGAATAACATGGGCCTGTGGCCTAGACTGTCCCTAGTGGCCTGGTGCCTGGACATGGGGGTACTGCCGTGCCTGGAGTGTGAGAACCCAGTAAAGAAACCAGTTGAGGTGGGTGAGCTGGGGATGGGTCAGTTTGCAGTTGAAAAGCACAATCCAGTGGTCCATGGTATCCAGGAATTGGCTGCCCTGAAGGGAGGGAGGGCCATCCCTGCAGAGTCAGCTGGGCCAGAACGAAATAAAAGGCTGGTTAGTACCTTCGGCTACTCCACTTGCTGTTCCGATACCTTTGGTGGTGGCTTCCATAGACTCTGGAGCTGCCATTCAAGTCCCTTCCCTTCTGGTCACTGCTATGGGGCCCAGCCCTGCCCACCACTTTGTCCCCTTTCCCTCTTCTTGCCAAAGCTTTGAGGACACTGCACGGCTCAGGGTTTCCCGTGGACAGCGGCATTGTCACGTGAATGTCCGTGTCCCTACCTGGCTTCTAGCGAAGCAAGGCCGATCTGCTCTGTGGGAACCTCAGCGCTTGGTGCTGGGGGGAGGGGCGCGCTCAGCTGATACCAGGCTCAGGTAGCGTGTGGGGGAAAGTCCCCTGTGTCTTCTCATCTACGGGAACCGGTCTAAGGACTTGAATTTTCTTGCTTCCCCCTCTTTTCTGACTTTTATGCGCCTTACAACTTCAAACGTGTTTTGTCTCCAGTTGCGGCGAACTTACGGGTTTTATCACCGCCCGGGTGTGCTCTTCATCACGGCCGACGTGTCTGTTCCCACATTCTTTTTTCTTTTTTAATAGATCATTTGTATTGTATTTCTTCTTTTATCGTTTACCCTGTCTATACCCTCCTCCACCTCCACCCATCCCGCTTCCCCCACGATCTCCGCACTGTTGTCTGAGTCCATGAGTCCTTTTTCAATTTTTGCTCGATCCCTCCGCCCCCAACCCTCCCGCATGGTTGCCATCTCTCCATCTATGAGTCTGTCTCTCTCTTGCTCATTAGTTCAGCTTGCTCATTAGATTCCACACGTGAGTGGAATCCCGCGGTACTGACCTTTCTCCAACTGGCTTCACTCACTCTCCCAATACTCCGAAGATCAGAAATGAATGGGAAGCGCGGGGTTGGCCAGAGCCCAGGGCTGGCTGCGAGGCCGCACAGGGATGTCGGGCGGGATGTCAGCAGACCTGCGTCTGGGGCGGCTTCCCCCTCTGACCCACCTACCGGCCTCTCGCCGCCCACAGAGCAAGGGCGTTTGCAGACATGCGTGGTGGGCAAGCGTGTGCACCCGCCACGCAGTTACACATATACTTTATTTCTCTTTTCTTACACAAAGGAAACTATAGCTACGCGTGTGTTCTTTTGAACTTGGCTTTTTTCGCTTAACAATACATCCTGGGAAGCAGCCCCAACGAGATCACAAAGATCATACTCCTTTGTCACAGCCGCATAGTGCTCCATGGAGTGGGTGCGCGATAATTTTGTCATACAGTCTGTTTATGGGCATTTCTGTACCATCATATTGTTGCAGGTGTATCTTCAGGGTAACCTCCTTAAAAAGTGGGATTACTGAGCCAAAGATAAATGTATACATAGCTTTATTCTACAGGGTCCGGTAGAAGGAACGCCTGCTTGAGTGTGGTTGGTAGGGTAATATAATGGGTGTGACAATGTATGGTTTTAATTTGAACATTTCACTTAAAATGTCCTATGGTGTGCTGGAGTGTGATGTTGGTATGTTACAGAATGACATGCTTATGATTTTGTAATAAAAGGTTTTGTAATAAAAGGGGTGTTATTTGTACAGGCACAAATAGTTATGTAAGGTAATATTTTGAGAACATTTTTGCATCAATGCTGTTAAGTAGTATTGGAATTAAGTAACATTCTTCACCAATGTAATTATAAATAATTTGTGCTACTTTACCTGGTTTAAATATTTATGTTATACTTGGTTCATAAAAAACGTTTAGAAGCCCTGGCCAGGTAGCTCTGTTGGTTGGGGCGTCACCCTGATGCACCAAGGTTGCGGGTTTGATTCCCGGTCAGGGCACATACAGGGATCAACCAGTGAATGCATGGATGGGTGGATGGAATGATGAATCAATGTTTCTCTCACTCTCTCTCCTTTCCTCTCTCCAAAATCAATCAATGAATTTAAAGAAAAAAAACATTTAGAAGTTTAAAAAGCAAAAAGAAGTTTTCATGTGTAACAAAAGTGATTTTCCCTCCCCTGGTTGGAGAGTTTAGCCACTCACTGCTGAATTTTCAGTTTGGATCTCTCCACCGTGGGATTTGGGACACCCCATGAATATTACCAGATTTTCAGACTTGATTATTCTAGAGTTACGTAGTCATTTCCAAAAGGAGTAAAACTTTAAAAATAGAATGTCCATGCTCAGCCTCTGTCTTTTTCCCCACTTTCTTATTGCACTAATTTGAAAAAAAAAAAAACAGAAAATAAAAGTTGGGTCCCCTGCTCACATATTTGCTGATGTCATTGCAAGTCTTTTGGGGCTCAAAGAGACCCATGTCCCCATCCCACACGCAGATTCAGCTTCAGGCTCCCACTTTGGGACATGCCACAGAGGGACATGTCATGTCTCACTTTGGTGCCATGGCCCAGAGTGTGACAGAAAAGTGTCCTTGGCTGTCTGGAAGAATCAGATGTGATGGATGAGGTGTAGAGACCTCCCACGGGTCACGTGTCTGCAGTGCATGTTTGGGGGGGGTGGGGTCTGGTATTTGCAGCCCCTGTGGAGGGCAGGGGAGGAAAGGAATTTGCACAGAAAAGAGACAGTCAGTAGGTCGAGCTCCTATGTCCTGGTGGCAGGAGATGGGGACCTAAGAGATCCCTTGGGGAAGGACTCAAATCAAGTTCTCTGCCAACAATCTGATGTTACAATGGCGTTTGGGGGAAGGGAGGCTTTTTTTCTGTATGTGTTTTTTTTTTTTTTTTAAGTACATTCACTGTTTTTAGAGAGAGAGGAAGAGAGGGAGACAGAGAGGAGGATAAAAACATTGACCAGTTACTTCAGGCGGACACCCATCTGGGTCTAGACTGCAACCCAGGTATGTGCCTTGACCAGGACTAGAACCCACAACCCTTCAGTTGACTGGACGATGCCCAATGCTCTGAGCCACACCAGCCAGGGCCCTGTGTGTTTTTTTTTAAAATGCCAATTTGGTTGAACACTGAAACTAATTTCTTTTCTTTCCACCCCCCAGGATTACACCTTAACCATGTATTTTCAACAATACTGGAGAGATAAAAGGCTCGCCTATTCTGGGATCCCTCTCAACCTCACGCTGGACAACCGAGTGGCCGACCAGCTGTGGGTGCCGGACACGTATTTCCTAAATGACAAGAAGTCATTCGTGCATGGAGTGACGGTGAAAAACCGCATGATCCGGCTTCACCCCGACGGGACGGTGTTGTACGGGCTCAGGTCTGTCCGCCTCTCAGGGCTGCGTGGCGCCCTGGCCTTGAACTTCTCCCTTGCAGTGGTAATGATGGGTGAGGCCAAGTCCTCAGGTTCATTAGCAGACATCCACAAAACACTCTGAGCTTTGCCAAGAAAGAAATCTTACAGGATTTGGGGCCTTTCTGACACTATTAATAGTCACTAGTGAGAGGACAGCCTGCCTGGGCTCATTTGATCTAACTGGGGGCCACGATATCTGAGAACCCTGATTCCCTTGGGACAGGTTTCCCATATTATATCCACAAAGGCCTGCAATTAATATTATCCTGACAGTGCAAAAGCTTTCACTAACATTTTCCCAAAGCCATGTGCAGAGTTGGGGAAAAAAACAAATGTTTTGTCATGCTAATGTAGGGTCTCCATGGAGTTTTATAAGGTATTTATGGGAATGACTAACCACGAGGCTCTTGGATGAGAGTCCTCTCTTCACCAGGTCTCCTGATGAAATCACTGGAACCCAAAACCAGACTGCTGTCTGGACCCCGGGGAGACCCTGGCTACCCCTGGTTACCATGGAAATGGCTAGGCATTCCCAGGATGCTCTCATTGGGCAGGGGGTTCATTGCTGGGAATATCACCCCCCTTTGCTAAATGGCACCCTTAAAGCTATGCTGTTTCTTGCCTTGCCTTTGCACTGGTTTGTGTTGCGTTCTGTTCTAGAGCCATTTTGTGTATGTGTCTTTCTTGATCTCCTGACCTAAAAGGGTTCTTGAGGTCTTCAAGGGCTGGAGCACAGATTCAAGACTTGTCTCAAAATGTTGTGAGTCCTTAGCCCTTTAGCTAAGACTCCAGCAAGTCTGAGTGAAATTCTAGTAAATTCAGTGGTACCTCAGTACTCGTTGTTAGTCTGCTCCAGAACTTGGGGTGCGGGCCGAAACCGACAAGCACCGACCAGTGCTGAAACATTATCTTTCCCATTGAAATGCGGCGAGTGCAGGTTTGGTGAGTTCTGAAGCCAACGAGGACAGAGGTGTGACTGTGTTTATTTAAATCCACACCTCTTTCAGTGCTTCAGGATGAGCACAGGGAATTACTGAGTGTCCCTTGAGTACAAAGCATTAGGAGGTTTCTCAAAACTGCAATACACAGACCAAGAGCCAACATTTTAGCAGTGCAATGAGTGTTTTGAACTGTGAGGAGAATTAAAGTGGCGTGTGACAACCAAGCCGAGGTGGCACTGCGAAGAGAAGCTAGATCGATGTTTCCTGGGGATGATTGCAGCGTTGCACATTTTTGCCTAGAAATGAAAGATGGAGGCTCTGACAAGACATCAGTTGTATAGAAGATTCTTCAGAAACCACATGAGCACAAATTGAGCCGAAAATCGCATCCTTCATTCACCTGCTTCCACCCCCAAAACACTGAATAGCAGGAGTGTGCGCACACACATGTATATGTGTGTAAGGAAGCAAATATCAGTAAAAAAAATTAGGCCAGGCTCGCTTGGTTTTTGAGCAAAACTTCCTATTTGGGATCTCTCCAGTTTTATTTTGGTAGTCCTTATTTTCTTACCAGAGGCAGAATACGTTAGTATGTTTCTCTTAAAATCAAAGAGCTTTAACCCTGTTAAGACTAGTGTCTTAGCCCATTCAAGCTGCTATAACAAAATACACAGACAGGGTGGATATACATCACAGGTGTTTATCCTCAGAGTTCTGAAAGGGGAACATTCAAGGTCTAGGTGCTGGCAGGTCAATGTCAGTTGAGGACCAGCTTCCCCATTCATGGCAGGCACCTGCTTGCTGTGCTCACAGTGGAAGGGACAGGGAGCTCTGTGGGGATGCTATTACAAGGGACTAATACCATTTCTGCGGGCTTCACCTCAGGACCTAAGTCCCCACCTCCTCATACCACCATTTGTGGGGGCTAGGATTTCCACTTAATGAGTTTTGGGGTACATAAGCATTCACATCATAGCAGACAGAATGATATAACATGAATGACAGAACTGTGTTAAATTTATAAACTCCATTGGAAAGTATTGGAGACTTGATACCTTAAAACAGGCAAGAATAAGAAAAACCAACATAATAAAACCATATCTTCACCTAATATTCTGTCTGCACATTTACAGATAAACATTAGATAATAATAGAATAATAAGCTATGGGAAATTTTCAATAACAGACTTTGTACAATAATCTAAAAAAACTTTCTCGTCACATTTACATCCATTACACATCTCAAGAAATCTCTTAAATCAGTGGACGGAATCCTAAATAAGTTATTTTCATTCAAATGTCATCTCAATATACTCCTTCAATTTATTTAGAACCTCATATTTTTGAAACAAGTCTTCAGATTTCTGTGCACCTGCACAAACTGTCAGGAAAAAATTTCTAAACACCAGACCACCACACTCCACACATACTCAGCAGCTGCTCTGCCAGCTGCTTCCCTTCAAAACTGGCTCAACCAGGGATCTCTCTCTTTTGATTCAAAAGACACACAGAGCTATCAAGAGTAACTTGAATTTGAAGTAATTTGAATTTTTGGACCAAAAGTACATTAGTATGACAAAATATTGATAATTTTTTGATCCTTGCGTGAGGATATATGTTTTTTTATTGATTTTAGAGAGAGAGGAAGGGGAGAAAAGAGAGAGAGAAACATCAATTGGCTGCCTCCCATGCGTGCCCTGACTGGGGATTGAACCCACAACCTAGGTATATCTTATCTATGCTCAAAGAGCTGAGGAAAAACTTGGACAAAGAACTAGAAGAAATTTGGAAAGTATGTCAACAACAAAATAAAATAAGCAAAGAGATAGAAATTATTAAAAAGAGCAAATTCTGAAGCTGAAAATACAATTGAAGAATTTACTAGAGGGGTTTATAAGCAGGTAGAAGGAAAAATCAATGAATTTAAATGTAGGCCAATTTAAAATTATCAAGTCTGAGGAAAAGGAAGAATAAAGATTGAAGAAAATTGAACAGAGCCAAAGGGACATCTGAGAAACCAAGTGCACCAAAATACTTATAATGGGAGTCCTAAGAGAGGAGCATCAGAAAGGGGCTGAGAGGGTATTTGAAGAAATAATCATGGAAAACTTCTCAAAGTTATGTAAAACATGAATCTATAAATCCAACAAGCTCAATGAACTCCAAGAGGAATAAAATAAAAGAGACCCACACTAAGACACATATCATCAAATTACAAAAAGCCAGAGACACAGAGAATTTTGAAATCATCAAGAGTGAAGCAACTCATCAATTATAAGGGAACCTCCACCAAGATCAGCAGCTACTTTTTCATCAGAAAGCTTGGAGGTCAGAGGCAGTAGAATGGAGGACAAAAACTGTTGACAGAATTCTCTATGTGGCAAAACTGCCTTCAAAAATGAGGGAGAATTAGTCAATTCCCAGATTAACAAAATCTGAGGGACTTTATTAAAACCAGACCTGTCCCATAAGAATAGATAAAGGAAGTCTGTTAGGTTGAAATGAAAGGGTGCCTGAGAGTACTTGGAGGTGTATGAAGTTAAAAAGATCTCCAGTAAAAGTAAGCAAAACCACTATTATTCTTTGTGTGTGTGTGTGTGTGTGTGTGTGTGTGTGTGTGTGTGTAACTCCCCTTTTTTTATGGTCTACATGATTTAAAAGACAAGTGCATAAGAGTAACTATAAATCTAGGTTATTAGGTAGGCAAGGTACAAAATGCAATTTAACATCAATAATGAGTGTGCACAGCATATTAAGTACAGATGTATAGATTTTACATATACTTAAAGTAAAGCTGATATCCATTCAAATTAGATTATTGTAATTTTAGCATGTCATATATAATCTCTACAGTCACCAAAATGGAAATACAAAAGAAATGAGAAGGGAATCAAAACAGGCTACTACAAAAATATCAAATACATAAAAAAGAAAATAAAGATGGAAGAAATGAAGGAACCAAAAGCTGTAGGACATACAAAAACAAAACAAGTAACAAAATGGCAGAAGCAAGTCTTTCTTTCACCTTAATTACATTAAATGTAAATGTATTAAACTCCTTATATAAGAGCTAGAAATTGGCAGGATGGATACAAATAAAACAGGATCCATCCATCTGCTACCTACAAGAGACTTACTTTATATTTAAAGACACAAATTTAATGTAAAAGGATGGAAAAATGTATTCTGTACAAACAGTAATCAAAAGAGAGCTGAAGTGGCTCTATTAATATGAGATGAAATAGACTTTAAGTCAAATAGACTTTCTTGTTTTTACAAGAATCAAGAACACCATACATACTGATGAGTAAATTCACCAAGAAGACTCATGTTATAAGACTTAAGAAGACAGTTATAGGAATATATGCACCACACATCAGAACTCCAAAATATATGAAGGAAACTTTCACAGAATTGAAAGTAGAAATAGTTCTACAATAACCACAAAACTCATGAGATGCTGAGAATCAGTACTGAGAGGGAAATTTATACTTGTAGAGACATACATTAAAAAGAAGTATTCACTTTACATTTTAAGGAACTAAAGAAAATAAAAAGAAGAGTAAGTTAAACCAAAAGCTAGCAGAAGGAATAAAATAATAGAGATAAACAAAATAGAAAGTACCTAAAATTATGTAGAAAAACCAATGAAACCAAAATTTGGTTCTTTAAAAGATTTGCTAAATAGGCAAAACTTTAGTTAGGTTGACAAAAAGAGAGAGAGAAAAGATCTAAATAACTAAAATCAGAAGTGAAAAGAGGACCATTACTACTAATGTACAGAAATAAAAATATTTATAAAAATACATATATGAGAATACTATGGAAAATTTTATGCCAGAAAATTGGGTAACCTAGATGAACTGGACAAATCCCTAAAAGCACACAACCTACCAAAATGAATCCTAAAGATACAGAAAATCTGAATGGACCACTAACTAGTGTGGTGGTTGAATCAATAATCAAAAACCTCCCACCCGGAAATTCCTGAACCAAGCGGCTTCACTGGTGAATTCTACTAAACATGTAAAGAAGAATTAACCCCAGTTAGTGCAAAATGAAACTCTCCCAAAAAAAAATCGAAGAGGAAACGATGCTTCCTTCCTCAGTCTGAGGCCAGCATTACCCTGATCCCAAAGTTAGACAAAGACACCCCAAGAAAAGAAAACCACAGACCAATATCCCTTATCAGTAACAATGCAGAAATTCTCAACAAAATCCCAGCAAGCTGAAGTCAGCAGCATGTACCATGACCAAGTGGAATTTATTCTAGAATGTAGGGATGATTCAAACATAGGAAAATGAGCTTAACAAAATGAGAGGGGGAAAAAAAACACATCATCCTGCCAGTGGATGCAGAAATAGCATTTGACAAAATTCAACTAAGAAGAACTAGGAATAGTTCTAGGAATAGAACTAGGAATAGAAGGGAACTTGCTTATATGATAAGCACTGTATCTGAAACCTCAAAATCAAAATTATACTCATTTGTGAAACATGGAGATTATTTTCCCTAAGATGCAAGTGAGGGACACCTGCTCACGCCATCTCTGTTGTAACAAAAAAGGAAGGAGTAAAATTGTCTGCATGCAAATGGTATGATCTTATGAAGGAAACCCAAAGATTCTATGCAATCTCCCCCCAAAAAACTTGCTAGATCAAAAAAAATCATCAAAATTGCAGATTTTGAAATCAACATATAAAAATCAGGTACATTTTTGTATACTAACAATTAAAAATCCCAAAAGGAAATTAGGAAAGTAATTTTATTTACAGTAAGATCTCAAAGGATGAAATATTTAGGAACAGATTTAATGATGGAGGCAAAAGACTTGTAGACTGAAAACTATAAAATCTTGCTGGAAAAATTTTAAGAAGACATGCATGAATGGGAAGAAAACTTGTGCTCACTGATTGCAAGACTCCACATTGTTAAGATGACAGTCCTACCCACAGTGGTCTACACATCCAGTGCCATCCCCTTCAAAATCCCACCAATGTTTTTTCTCAAATGGAAAATCCCACTCTACAACTGATGCAGCATTGTATGGGACCCTAGACATCCAGAACAATCTTGAAAAAGAAGAACAAAGTTGGTCTCACATTTTCTGATGTTAAAACTTACAGCAAAACCGTAGTCATCAAAACAGTGTGATACTGGAATAAGAACAGACACACAGGCCAACAGAATAGGATAGAGAATCTCTAAAATAAACTCTAGCATATATGACCATGTGATTTCCAACAGGGGACCAAAACTATCCAATGAATAAAGGACAATCTTTTCAGCCAATAGTGCCAGGAAAACTGGATATCCACATGTAAAAGAATAAAGTTGGATGCTTTCCTTATACCATACGCAAAAAATGAGCTCAAAGTAGGTCAAAAATATAAATGTATAAAAGTTAAAATGATAAAGATATAAGGTATAGGGAGAGAGCTTAATGACATTGGCTTTGGCAATGATTCCTTGGATATGACATGAAAATCACCGCTAGCAAAAGGAAAAAGAGGTAGATTGAACTACATCAAAATTAAAAACATTTGTGCATCAAAGAACACAATAGAGTGAAAAGGCAACCCATGGAATGGGAGAAACTTAGGAAATCGTAAATCTGATAGGGGTAGTTAATACCTGGATTACATAAAGAACTACAAATCAGCAACAACAGCAACAAAAATAATCATTTCAACATAGACAAAAGACTTCAAGAAACATATTTCTCCAAAGAAGATGTTCGAATGGCCAATGAGCAAGTGAAAAGATGCTTAACACAATTAGCCATAAAGGGAATGCAGATCAAAACTCAGTGAGAGAGCACCACACACCCATCCGGATGGTTATTATACAAAAGATGGAGAACAACAAGTGTTGGCAAAGTTCTGTGGTAATGGGAGCCCTTATGCATTGCTGGTGGTTGTGTAAAATCAGCATTATGGAAAGCAGTATGTCTTTTCCTCAAAATGTCAAACACAATTATCATGTGGTCCAGCAGTTCCACTCCTGGATATATACCCAAAGAAACAAAAGAAATACCGATGCTTGTATTCACAGTAGCATTCTTCACAATAGCGAAAAGGTGGAAGCAGCTGAATTGTCCACCAACACATGAATGGATATACAAAACATGGTCTGTATGTACACTAGAATATTACTCAGTCAGAAAAAGGTATGAAATTCCGATACATGATACAAGATGCATGAACTTTGAAAACATGGTGAGTGAGCCAAGCCAGGCACAAAAATACAAACGTTACGTGACTTCACTTACATGAGGGACCTAAAATAAGCAAATTCATAGAGAGAGAAAGTAGAACAGAAGTTACTCAGTCCTGGGGGGAGAAGGGGAGAATTACTGTTCAGTGGGTACCGAGTTTCTACCAGGGATGATGAAAACTGTATGGGTACAGATGGTGGTGATGGTTGCACAGCAATGTGAATGTACTCAGTGCCAATTAAAATGGAAAAAATGGGCCCTGGCTGGTGTGGCTCAGTGGATTGAGTGTTGGCCTGTGAACCAAAGAGTTGCCTGTTCAATTGCCAGTCAGGGCACATGCCTGGGTTGCAGGCCAGATCCCCAGTAGGGGGCATGTGAGAGGCAACCACACATTGATGTTTCTCTCCCTCTCTTTCTCCCCTCCCACTCTAGAAATAAATAAAATCTTTTTTAATGAAAAAAATTGTGTTAAGCATATTTTACCCCATTTTTAAAAAAAATATTTATATATAAGAGGAAAAAAAAGAGGGAGAGAAATATCAATGTGTTGTTTACCTCTCACATGCCCCCTACTGGGGACCTGGCCTGCAACTCAGGCATGTGCCCTGACTGGGAATCAAACCAGAGACCCTTTGGTTCACAGACTTGTGCTCGATCCACTGAGCCACACTAGCCAGGGCCCTAGTTTGTTTGTTTTTTTTTAATTATGGTTTAGTGTTTAACTCCAATTTATTGACTTGTATGCTGCTTGCTTTTGCTGTTCCTCTAATAAAGCCCAGTTCCTTGTTCATTTTCTGTGCTATACCATCACCTTCTCTCTAGTTTCAACGTTTTGTCTTCCCCTGCATTAGGAAGGTTTCACACATTTCCAGTCTCCTTTCCCATCTTAGCTTTGTCCCCAGACCAGCGGTAGCAGCATCACCTGGGAAATAACTGCAGATGCTCCACAGCCCTTCTGCTGAGAATCCACATTTTAACAAGATCCCTCAGTGACGTGGGTACCTGTCCACGTCATGAAATAATTCTCAGCGGTGTCAACTCCCCCATCTGTCTGCAGCACAAGATTCTCAAGAGCACTTGGAGCTGGGTGCCTTGCATCCTTTTCTTGGTTTTACTGTGTCTGCCCATCTATCTTCCTCTCAGGCTGTTCTTTCCTTCTGTCTCTGCTCTTGTTTGGAAAAGGGCGTATTGCACTCATGCCTTTTGACAACCAGGCCTATACCTTCCAAATTTTTCAACGTTCATTCTCTGTATTTCCCTACTTTTCATAGAACCCTTCTTTTTGTATGCAGAATGTGTTTTTAATTTTTTTTTTTTTAGATTTTATTCATTAATTTTTAGAGAGGGGGAAGGGAGGGAGAAAGAGAGGGAGAGAAACAGCAATGTGTGGTTGCCTCTCACACGCCCCCTACTGGGGACCTGGCCTACAAAACAGCCACGTGCCCTGATGGAGAGTTGAACCAACAACACTTTGGTTCTCAGGCCAGTGCTCAATCCACTGAGCCACACCAGCCAGGGCTATATGCACAATCTTTATCCTCAGGTGGGACAGATTCTTGGAGACAAAGTGGACCTTGGCTGCCTTCATGTTCAAGATCATGTTGGAAGTTTCAGCCACTAGGCTGTAACTGCTATTCATTTAGGGTAGACCTAAATAGAAGGGAAGTCAAACTTCCCTTCTGACTGCTGGGTTAACTGACCGGGCCATGAGGTCAGACACACTCTTTGCTACTGTGAGATTGTGAATAGTCTTTGTTGTTGTTGTTATATCATTGATTTTAGAAAGAGAGGAAAGGAGAGGGAGAGAGAAAGACAGGGGGAAAGATGGATTTGTTGTTCCATTTATTGATGCATTCATCAATAAATGCATCAGTACATGAATTCTCGTACATGCCCTGACCTGGGATTGAACCCTCAACCTTGGCATATGGTGACGATGCTCTAACTCACTGAGCTACCTGGCCAGGGCCCTGTGAATAGTGTTGAATGACAGCTTCCACTCTGGCACTTGACTTACATGCCGTGTGGATATCTGCCTCTGGTCAACACAGCGACGGGTCAAGGAGCTAGGTGGTATGCATTTGACTGTTTGCATCCAACCACTTTCAAACAAGGAGTTGGAAAGCCATGGGAGGGGGGACAGGAAGGGATTGAGAGTTTGGGGTAGGCGGCAGGGCCATTCTGCCTGGCTCACCACTCTCTTCCTTGCCTTTTCCAGGGGAGCTTACTGTGGGGAAGAAGATGTTCTGTGATAAGCAGTGTAGGATGCAGGAGCCACATGTGGCTGCTGAGAACTTGAAACATGGCTAGTGCATGAGAGACACTGAATTTTTAATGTTACTTCACTTGATTTAATTTAAACTTTAAATCTAGCCACATGTGGCTCATGGCTACCATTTCACCTATATATTATATACATACACAATCTCTGTACATATTACAGATTTCTTTCCCCTATTTGCTCTTCTTTCAGAACAAGAATCTCACCCCCCAAGTAGGTAGGAATACGTTTCCTACTTTAAGGAAGGAGAGGGGTGAAGGAGGTGGGAGAGTGTAAGCTTCAGGCTGCCTAAATCTGATGACCGCATCTGCCTTCCAGTCCCTTCGTAAATCTGACCAACCTATCTACTCTTTCTAAGCCTCAGTTTGCTCATCTTCAAAATGGGGATAATAATAATAATGATACCCCTGTGGTGTGTCTCTTGAGGAATTGGTGCATGAGTATTGAAGTGCCGAGTACAGAGCTGAGCACAAAGCAAGCTCTCAACCACGGTTACATCCAGTACGGATATGAGTGTGTTTGTCCCCAGGTGATACGTCCTCAGGTGGGCACCCCCGCTAGTGTGGACAGAATAGGCAATGAACTTGACATTGCCAGGAGTGTTCTCTTTCTCTGTGCAGTTGATGGAACCATGGCATGGTGGAGGCTTAACTGGCCTTGGCCGTAATGTAAATTCTTTCCATGGCTGCCGCTGACCCCAAGGGAAGCAAATTCCACTCAGTTTTGACCCCTAATCAAATAAAAAGCCAAATATTCTCTTGGAAGAGAGAGGTGATTTCATGGCGCAAAGTTTCAGAGTGTTAGGATCCAGCCTTACTGCCAAGTGTAATAACACAGGAAGCAGCAGAAGCTTGGCTCAGAGCCAAAGGGTAGCCTGTGGATGTGTGGCTACTGGAACCCGACACACACACAGCCAGAGAATTCAGTCCTAACCGGGTCAGCACTATCACCGCGCAGGAGTTTTCTCTGACCTGTGAAAGTCACAGAGCCAGTAGACCAGGAGGCCCAGCAAAGATTGAAGATAAGAACTTCCCGAGAGAAGTTCTCGGGAAGACAGACCCCTTTGTCTGTCTTCATTGTCTAAAAGTCAACAAGACTCCATGGATAATGGCATAGGATGTCAACGTTTTGTGTTGCTTTTCTTGACCAAGCTGGCCTACAGTATGCCGCAAACTTACTCAGTGTACATCAGTATGTGGATCAGGTGTACTTGGGGGAAGGGGTCCTACTCATAGCTTATGTGGAAGCAGATTTCTTGCTACGCTTCTCATCCCATCTTTGCTCTCTGCCCCGCCCCCCTGTGTGTTTCAGAATCACCACGACCGCAGCCTGCATGATGGATCTGAGGAGGTACCCCTTGGATGAGCAGAACTGCACCCTGGAAATCGAAAGCTGTGTGTATCTCTATTTCTATTCTTCATCTGCCTTGTGTTTTAGGGCATCTTGTTGTTTTTTGACATTTATGGCAAGGCCTGTATCATTTTCTTGACATAGTTTTTAAGATCTTAAAGATAAAAGGTTTAATCTTTCACTCTGCAATAGAAGAGTTCCCCTATGCTCTGGCTCATGGGGCTCAGTTGGTTGGAGTGTCGTCCTATGCACTAAAAGGCTGAGGGTTTGATTCCGGGTCAGGGCACATACCTAGGTTGCAGGTTCAATTCCCAGTCAGGGCACATACAGGAGGCAGTCAATCAATGTCTCTCTCTCACATCAGAGTTTCTCTCTCTCTGTCTCTCTCCCCCTCTGTCTCTCTCCCCCTCCATCCCTCTCCCTCCCTCCCTCTCTCTTTCTCTAGAGCCAATAAACATAAAAAACAAGAGTTCTTCATTCTAATCTGATTAAGAGTCTGACAAGGGCCACCCAGCTCGGGCCTCTCCATGAGGAGAGAGCAAACACTGAGACAATTTTCTCACAATATGCTTCATCACACATGAGTGGCTGCCCTCCTGGGATCCTGGGCGGTTGGAGTAAAGCTCACTTTCCACCAGGAGCTCAGCTTTACAAGCACGCTGTTGCTGCATCTTGGCCGTTTCCTTGCATTTGGAGAGTATTCAGAGGCACGGCTGGCCCTTCAGTGCCGAGCACTCCTGTGTGAGGGGTGTCTGTGTTGTTGAACAGGTACGCGTCCCCCCTGCTCCCTGAGCCCCGTGTCCAGCGGATCTGGAGGGCACTGCTGTTGTCAGTAATCCCAGCCAACCATGCATTGGTTTATAATTAGTATCCATTCAATTTTGGCTTGTCAGTCTTCATATTGATTTTTTTTTTCGGTGGATGGCAAATGAGTGACTTGCTAATGTCTCTCAATGCATTTGTGATGAGTGGTTAATGTCTTTGGGAAGTTGGCTTGGTGACTAGGGTTCAAATCCTTGTGGAGCTGGGCCCGCAGTGCCCCTGGCTTCCACGCCACGTCTGTGTCATGGTTTCTGAGAATGGTGCTTTCGGAAGGTGAGGCACATGGAACTGAGGCCCATGATCCATGATGGAATCATGTGGGGGAATTCAGCATTGAGGACAGAGGCTCATGGGAAAGATGATAATCGCGCAGTAGAGGAAGGACAACCATGGGAAGTTAAGTGGACTCTGTGTGGCAGGAGGGCACAGCACCCCTTGAGCTGATGAGTTTCAGGAAGGTGAATTTTGGGTCCAGGTAAGAAATCAGCTTCCACAGCAACTGCAAACAGACCGTGAGTGGACTGGGAGGAGTAGATTCAGTGACTGTGATGTTTGAGCCAAGGTGGAGGATGGGCAGGAAGGTCTATTGTAAAAGGGATTGATTTCCTCAGCGTGTGTGAGCCGCACATCTTGGAAGAGTCCATGCTTCAAGCACTTGAGTGAAAGAAGGAATGAATTCTCCCAATTTTCTGATGAATTGACTACACACAAGTGTGAAAGGCTTTTTGTAAGTTAAGATGCAAACGTGGGGAAGGGGGAGCCACAACATCTCGAAGAATGTCCCGTGGGCACTTGTGCTGGTCCACACCCCAGAGGCCAGGGGGTGGGGCGGGGCTGAGTGAAGAAGGAGAGAAATTGGATGCACACCATAGCGGGGGGCTATAGATTCTTGAGGTCCTTGTAAGAAGTTTGAGCTTTTTTACTATTTGCCCTGGGAAAGATTTGAAGGTTTTATGCAGAGGAGAGGCTGGTAACGTGTGGGTTTTATTAACCAGTGCCAGGCCCTCAAGGTGAGATGGAATATGAGGAAGTTGGAGGGAAGGTAGGAGACAGAGGTGTAACCACCGTGATTCCAGAGCGAGAAGAGCAGATGGGACTGGGAGATGACATGAGCCATGGGGAGTGGCCAGCCACCCCCTAGCTTGGGGGGTTTTGTCACTCATCATATATTGCGTGTCTGTCTTTAGCTCAGTATATATATGGACCGATCAGAGAGTCCTTTATAGTGGCAAGGCGTTTTTCCCCCATGTGTGCACTATAATTGATCTTCCTGATAAAATTGACCTCATTCTCCAGAAGACCCCTGGGTGCAACAGGTGACATCAGGCTTTACCATCCTATTTATACACATTCTCCAGAAGCACCAAACATGAGCGCTGCAGTGGGAGCCAGGGGTGAGGCTCTACTCCACCAATGGCCACTCCAGATGAGACCTTGTGCCCATCTCCAAGGGCCAAGGGAATCCCAACCAAAGGCATTTCTAAGGATGGCCACCTCATGGAACCATCCAGAAATGCCAAAAACACTATTTTGCTCGGAGAGCTTCAGATGTTACCCAACATCAATTGGTTAAATTCACCCTCAGTGCTTTAGCTTTTCAGTGGCTTTTGAGAAGAGATGCCTTTCCAGAATCCTTCATGCTTGCATTCTCATCTTTTCTTACAACGTCTTACCCAAGGTTCATATGTTTTCAGTTCATTTGGGTGCAACGACCAGGCGAGCTCTACAGTGAGGCTATGCGAACAGAACTCTGGTTAGAGCACTGAGCCTTCCTAGTTTTCGTACTTTTCAACACCAGTCTGTTCTAATTTTTTTAATCTTCACCTGAGGATATGTTTTATTGATTGTAGAAAGAGGAAGGGAGAGAAAGAGAAACATTGATGTGAGAGAGAAATATTAATCAATTGCCTCCTGTATGCACCCTGACAGGGGACTGAACTCACAACCTAAGTATGTGCCCTGACTGGGAATCAAACCTGTGACCTTTTAGTGTATAGGCTGATGCTCCAACCAACTGAGCCACCTGGCCAGGGTAATATCAGCATGTTCTAAATCAACACGGAGATATTTGAAAGTTAGTTCTTTGAACACCCTTCTCAAAAATTAGCATCAAACAAATCTATCAAAATATGGGTAAGCTCTTCCTTCCATTGCCCTGGTGACAGTGTCTGGAACCTGTGCATAGACAAGATGATGCTTCATTTCCTCCCCATCCCTGCTCCTCTCTCCTGGCAGATGGCTACACCACAGACGACATTGAATTTTACTGGCGCGGTGGCGATAAGGCTGTCACCGGAGTGGAGAGGATCGAGCTCCCTCAGTTCTCCATCGTGGAACATCGCCTGGTCTCAAGGAATGTTGTCTTCGCCACAGGTGAGTCCTGAGTCCGCTCCCATGCCCTGGGGACACTGGCCTCCTGGGCCATGGCAGTCCTCTTATGAAACACCCTGCAAGGGACTCCCACCACTGGATCATCCATCACAGTGCCATCAACAATAATTCATCACGGTAGGTATCCCTTTTCTCTGTCTCTGAAGGAGACTGGTGAGCTTTGATGGGTAGAAGGTCTCTGGACAATGAGATGCTCTCTGGGGCCAGTTATTGAGAACTTCAAAGACTAAGGGTGAACTCCATCAACCCACATTTGGTGACATAAGTTACCGCTCATTCTGGAGGGACAGGAGGCCACCCTGGCCTTGGAGGCAGGAAGGAAAGAAGGGGAGAGAGGTGGACCTGGGTTGGTGGGTGCTGTTCTCTCAGAAGTCAAAGACCTCTCCCCACTCCTGGGCTAGAGGTGAGCCTTGGTGGTCCAGGAACTTGAACTTGGACCACCCTCTGTCAGATGATCGGATTACGGCCACCCGGGCCTGGGGTTCATTGCCATCTTTGTTTCAGCCATCCAAAGACTGAGAAGGTATGCCCTCTCCTTTCTGTTCTTGCTGGGGTTTTATTAAATTCCAGTTATGTGTGTATTTCCCAGTGAGCCCTGCCGTCTCTGTACTCGTACTTGATGCTATGTGTCGAAGCTGAGATAAACAAAAGCGCCAAACTGTAAGGTATCATAAAGACCACAGACCCTGGGTTTGGATGCTCAGGGACAGTGAAGCTGGTACCTCCCACTCCCAATTCCTTCTATCATTATAGCTTCAACCACAGCCAGAGGGGGCGGGGCATTGGCACCAATTCACAATGCATACTTTGAAAATATGCTCGATGATAAAACACTTAGATTATACAACCTTATGCACAGAAGGCTTCATAGAGGAAGGAAAAGGAGAGGAAGAGGGGACTGGCACTGATCGAGAGTATATTTTGGTCCAGAGAATGTGTATTCGGTACCTGATGTGAAGTACAGGTAGTCAGTATTCTTTTTTACTTTACAACAGATTTATTGAGATATCAACTACATACCCTACCCTTTACCCACTGAAAGTGTGCAATTCAATGTTTTCAGCTTGGTTACAGAGGAGTGTGACCATGACCACCACCAATTTCAGAATATTTTCAATACCCAAAAGGAAACCCTTTACCCATTAGCAATCACTCTCCCCCAGTCTGCCTCCCCTAACCCTGGGCACCTAGTGATCTAATTCTGGATTTGTCTGCTCTGTAGATTTCATATCAATGGAACCAGGCACTGTGGGGCTGGGCGGGGTACTTTGTGACTGACTTCTCTCACTTAGCACAATGATTTCAAGGCTCACCCATGTGCAGCGTGCATCGCTACTTCGTTCTTTTTGTTGCTGTGTAATATTCCATTGTATACATATAGCCTATTTTGTTAACCATCTGTGGGCTGATGAAAATCAGTCTGCTTGTAGCTGTTGGCTATTGGGAATAAGGCTGCTGTGAGCATTCATGTACAGGTGTTTCTGTGGCTATGTTTTCATTTCTCTTAGGCACGTACTTAGGTTTGGAATTGCTGGGTCACATGGTGACTATGTTTAACCTTTTAAGGAACCACCAAACCTTTTTCCAACCATTGGACACACCCACAGGCAATGCATGAAGGTTCCAATTTCTCCACATCTTCACCAACCCTTGCTATTGTCTATCTTTCTTTTTTATCTTCACTGGAGGACATTTTTTCATTGCTTTTAGAGAGAGAGAGGAAGAGAGGGAGAAGAACAGAGAGAGAGAAACATCCACTTGGTTGATTTAGTTGCCTTCCATTTGTGCCCCAACTGGGGACCGAACCCACAACCTGGGTATGCGTCCTGATCAGGAATTAAACCCAGTCTTTTGATCTATGGGATGATACTCCAACCAGGGCTGTTTGCCTGTGACCACCCTAGGCTGAAGTGGTACCTCACTGTGGTTGTGATATTCTTTCCCATACTGTGTAATGATATCAAAGCATCTTTTCTAGGGCTTACTGGATTTTTGTCTTATCTTCATTGGAAATGTCTATTCAGATGCTTCATCCATTTGTGGATTGGACTATCTGTGTATTTTAAACCTTCTTTCTATATTCTACGTACAATTTCCTGATCAGATGCATGATTTGCAAATATTTTCTCCCATCCTAAAGGTTGTCTTTTCACATTCTTGCAGAATAATAGCTTGTAATTTTGATGAAGTGTCCTTTATCTATTTTTTCACCTGTGATATTCTTGTCCTGATTTCATACATGAGGATATTTCCGAAACAATATCCCAACTCAGTCATGAGGGTGAACTTGGATGGGTCCAGCATCCCTGCTGTTTACTCCAGAGTCACATGTTACAACCTGTGGTTTTACTGTGAGGACCCTGTTTTCCCCTTCTCTCTATGCTGCTTCATACATCTCTTTTCATCATAGATTTTTTTAGAACATGCAATAACTAAGATGACTATTAAGAAGAGTGAGAAAAGAATTTTGGGTTGTATTATAAAGTAAAAAGGTAGATTATAGTCCTGGCCAGTGGCTCAGTTGGTTGGAGCTTCGTCCCATACACCAAAAGGTTGTGAGTTAGATCCCCAGTCAGAGCACATACCAAGGTTGCAGGGTTCAATCGCTGGTTGTGGTGTGTACAGGAGGCAACCGATCAATGTTTCTCTCTCACATTGATGTTTCTCTCTCTCCCTTCTCACTGTAAAACCAATGAACACATCCTCAAGTGATGATTGTCTTAAATAGGCAGATCATAAATGGATGAGGCAGCATGATAAAAACCCCAGAGCAGCACCGAGAGCTCATGAAGCTTCTTAGGCACTGCTGGGAGAGCCGCCCATGGGGCTGCCTTGAAGGGGGAGCCGCCCGTGCATACAGGTCAGCTCTGCAGTTGTGACAATATCAGTCCATTACTTTATAGATTCATCTGAGTGGTTCTTGCCCCTCCGCAAAGGTGACACGATGCTGTACGCCTGCATCTTTATGAGTTCTTCAACGACATTAATGCCTTAGAGAGCAATATTAATTTAAGCTGGATGAGAGGCCCAGAGCCCCATTTTTGGCCTGACTTCTAGCACATCTGGGGAGAAAGCATTGGATTCAGCATCTTCAGTTGCGAATGCTGCAAGGAAGCCCGGAGTTGGAAAGATGCCCCGGTGCTCAGGGACTGTCCCTGTCTGTTGGCTCAGCATCTGCTCAGAAACCGGACCACATCTGCATTGGCACATAGGCTGCAGGGCTTCTGTGCCTTTCTGCTGTTGTTTTAATGCTTCTGTGGCTACTTTGAAGGGTGTGCCTTGGGCCAGCTGACTCACCACTTTTGGACTCTGAATGATTAGCCACTAGCTGGGAACACTGAGGAGTTCCACCTATAGACACAGCAGACATGATAGAATTCTTCTAACAATGCAACAAAAAGGCTTCTCTAGGTTCATTCAGTGGTGAAAGGCTTTGCTCAGAAGAAGTCTTGATGTCACTGAGAATTCTGGTTTTATTAACATGCTGAGGTCTCTAGCTCATGCTGTCTTGAAGCACAGGTGTATTTGAGATAGCCAACGATGGCCTCAGCATTTAGCTAGGCATTACTGTATATGAAAAATCCATTACTTCACCAACACTGCCTTGGGGACTGTCTGATTTACAAAGAAAGATCTTACCTTGGTAAATAGTAATAATTGTCATTTTAATGAGAACACAACTCAAGAGGAGAATCACTTACATTTGGAGGGAAGAAGAAGAAAGGACTCACTGGAGATGTGGCATGTGACCAAGGCCTTGGAGGATAGATAAGGGCAGACATTTCTTAAGGAGGGAAGAAGGGGTGTGAGTCAGCAGAAGCAGGAAATGTGGACAATGACTTTGAGACAGTGGGGATGCTCTTTGGCTGGAAAATGTGCTGAATGCAGACACCGTGGTGGAATATGAAATTGGAATTAATTTGGGAAAACATTTTGCAGAAACTGAAATTCCTGGATGAGTGTTGGCCCTTTCTGGGAAGCATTGAGCCAGAATATTTTGAACTTGGGATGGCAGGGGGTGTGTGCTGGGGTCCTGGAAGGTGTGGAAGGAGCTGACTGCCAAGGAATCTAGAGATGGCCATGCCCAAGATGAGGCTCCGCCCAGCTCAATGGCGCAGCCTGCCAGTCACATACCTACGCGTGGAATGTAAACCACAGAATGTGTCAGACATCTGTCAAGGAGGCTTTGTTCCATGGATGGTGTTGGAGAAATTGCTGAGCTGATTATAGAACAAAACTCAGTGTGCGCGTTCAATTGATAGCAAACACTAAAATATATGCCAACTCTCAAAATAGGTTTTTGGTGATTAGATCTCTATTGTGAACTTGCTTAAGCCCGAAAAGAAGCTTGAAAATAACAACAACAAAAATAAATGGAATGATAGACTCAACTACATACAAGAATTTAAGTATTTATGTATCTTCCACTCAGACCATTGTAAGTTCTGAAACGAACAACTGGGAAAATTTTTACATAGAATATAAACAAGGGCTATTATTGAAAGTACTTCAGTGAATACAGGAAAAACAGCAAGAGAGGAGAAGAATGAGTAAATAGTGTAATCAGATCATGGAAAAACAAACATTTAGGAAGTATTCAACCAGAATATTCATTCAGGGAAAGGACAGATTTTTCCTATGGAAATTAACAGAAGTTCTTTTTAAGAAATACATGCAAGCTTATCAGGTGAGATAGGCCCTTCTGTGAAGTGCACGCAGAGGATTGTACACAGATGTGTTTTTTTTTCTCAAAATAATTTGGCAATACATATGAAGAGCCTTGAACATTGGCTCAGTAATTCCTTTTTGGCATATTCATCCTAAGGAAATAAGTCTAAATATAGCAAAAGCAGCCTACTCAACAATATTCTTAAGAGTATTATGTATAATTTGCAAAAATGGAAATAACCTAAAGTTACAACATTGAAAGAAATGTGTTTATAAACTATAGTGGACACGTGTACATATTGACATGTACATAATGTAGACACATGTGCATGCACATTTGGAGAACTTTGAATGGCAATATGTTTACAAATAATTTGTAGTAAGTATGAAACATTTTTGTTAGGGTGACAGTGTGATGCATGTGTTTGATCAGAGCCACATAAGGAAACTACACACACAGGTTTACACACATGGCTCACACATGAACACACTGGTTTACATGTGCAGGCTCACACACACAGGTTTATATACACAGGCTCACACAGGCACACACAGGTTGACATACAGGCTCAGACACCCACACAGGCTCACATGCACACTCGTGCATGCTCAGGTTTACACACACAGGCTCACACATAACACACACAGGTTCATGTGCACATATAGGATCACACAGGTTTATGCATTGGTTCGTGTGCACACATATGTGCATGCACACATTTGTACATGTGTTCATATGCACACACATGCGTGCACACAGGTTTACGCACACGGGCTCACACACACACCTAGGCCAGAAGAAACTCCCCAGGTGACCAGCCCTGAAATGCTGGGTGTCTCCAGTGATTTCATGTTTCCTTCATGTCACTCTGGCTGAAAATGGGGTTGATGCTAAAGCAGGAACGTGGAGCTAAAAGTCATATTCTGCACAGAAGTCATTGTCACCTGAGTGAATCAGATGGCCAAAGGAAAGAACAGAAAGACAGCTGCAGAAAGAGCCATGCGGTGAAGTTGGGGACGTGCGTGTAGATGGGGGCAGGAGAAGAGGGACCTTCCAGGCTTGGGTGGAAGGAGGGTACTAAAGGCAAGGTCTCCACTAGGGTCAGCGATGTCAGGCAGAGAGCTCTCTCCATTAGGGAGCGCAGGAGGGAGAGCCTGGAAAGTTGATTCAAGGAGCCCATTGGATTTTCACCAGTTGACCTTCAATCAGTTCTGTAAGAGTCCTGAGGAGCTGAGAAGCTTGGACTGGATAAAGTGCACTATTGAAGCAGAGAGAAGGAGATGCAGGCTCAACTTGCCTCGCTCCAAGAAAAACAAATCCAACAGGAAAGGCCAATGCAAAAGTCAACATGGCATCATCTGGGGACTTGCTCCTCATGCCACAGTGGCTGTGCTCATTGGTTCCCAGGGACACACGTGTCACATTGGCACTGGGACTTGCACACCAGGGAGCAGATGACACACTTCTCCCCAGGTGGCCCACCATGCCCGTGCTGTGGTTGAAATGGAGCATGTCAGTGTAGCTGTTGCCTTCTGGGAGGTTGGACCTGCTTTTGTGCACCCCTCCCCAGCTCTTTGGGTGCCCCTGAGTGATCCTGGTCAGTCCGGGGTCAGTGCCTCAACACCTGTGCACAGTCACACATCTATGCACCCTGTTACTCTGGATGGGCGGCTGGGTGACAACTTGTAAAAGCCACTTGGCTCAATAAAACCTTCAGCCCTGTCTCCTTGTCCACACAGAGAACAGTACAGTGATTCATTGAAAAATAAAATTTGCCATGATGTGTGTTCGAAGCTAAAAACATTTCCAGAGTTTGCCAGGGGTAGTCCTCAGCTGAGCATCCTGCCTTAGTAGACTGTCATCATCATTACCTTATAAATAGACTGGAAGACGTGCCCTACCCGGCTCTGCCCCCAACATCAGCAGGCAGGCAGAAGCAAATGGCATGGCTGGGGACCATGCCTTGGTTCATGGGCTTCTGACGTGCATGTCATTGACCCACGGAAGTCAGGGCAAATGTGTGTCCACCATGTGTCCTGGGCAGTAACCTCTGTCTGTTTCTGCAGGTGCCTACCCTCGGCTCTCACTGAGCTTTCGGTTGAAGAGGAACATCGGATACTTCATTCTGCAGACATACATGCCCTCCATACTCATCACTATCCTCTCATGGGTGTCCTTCTGGATCAATTACGATGCATCTGCAGCTAGAGTTGCCCTTGGTACGTGCTGTTTGAAAGGGATACCCAAACTGGGAAGGTACCATGTTATTAGGGCAGCAGGAAGTTCAAAGGCCACAGTTCAACGACTGCATCCATCATGACACCAGGCTAACCCGCAATGCCACTTTCCATCCCGAAGCATTCATTTCATGCACGATTGCTTTGATGTGCTGTTAATTTAATTATCGGGCTCCCATGTGAATTTGCATGCCCACACCAGGGAAAATATGCTCGCTGAATATTTACATAATAAAACTATTTCTGACACCAAGTTTAAAGCAAGGATTAGCATCTCCTGTTTAGGGTTATTCTGTGGCCCAGAAAGGAGAGACGGTTAATTGGGCATTCTTCTTCTTTTTTAAGTCAGAAAAATAGTCAAATATTATAGCATGTAATTGGAATTACACAATTTAATGAGCATTAACATATGTGATTAGATTCTAGGGGATTCTCAAGAGCTCTGGTGGTCTTTTCTGGCGACTGATTGATTATTTGACCATTATCAGCTGATACACAGTAACTTCCCATGTTATTCTTCACACATGTTGATGATTGAGGGAAAGCTTATATTTTCAGAAAGATTATTCCCTCCTCCAGCTAATTATTATGAAAATGTATGGGCAAAGTAAACATTCAAATACATTTTAGGTAAGTTCAGAGCTGAAGAGCAAGTATTATAGTCCCTCACTTCTTTTGGAGGGGGGTAGATTTAATTCCTGGAAGTAGAATTATCAATGCTACTTTTTAAAATTGGTTGAAACCAATGAACACATTTACTTGTATGTTAGCTCACAGAGAAGTGTGAGAATTCAGGGTCCCTGTTTTCCCTCTTTCTTCCTTTTGGTGTTCATTGTCTTTTCCCAGGATTTGAGTTGATTAAGTGTTTTTTTCTGGGAGACTGTGTACATGTGTGTGAGTGAGTGTGCCACTTTAGATGCATAGGTATGTGATTTGCACAGTCAGATTCAAGATTAGGTGTTTGCCCTGGCCAGGTATTGTCCCGCTACACCAAGGTTGTGGGTTTGATCCCTGGTCAGGGCACATACAAGAAATAACCAATGGGTGCATCAGTAAGTGGAACAGCAAATACATGTTCTCTCTTTTCTCTCTCTAAAAGTAATTAAAAATTTTATTTAAAAAGATAAGATATTTTTCTCATGAAGTACACATGATGATGACCTAAGACACTCAGGCAACTATTTCTAAAGGTGCTAGTTGAACTTGAAAATCACTTTGTTAGGTGACTGGATAAAGCAGATGTGGTGCCTATATGATGGAACAGCACTCAACCATGAGAAGAGATGACACACTGCCGTTTGTGACAACACAGACAGACCTTGAGGACATCACGCTAAGCAAAATGAGTCAGTCAGAAAAGTTAAGAACCATTCCATTTCACTCAGATGTGGGATATAAAACTGAAAGCAACAAATGAACAAACAAGAAAAACAAACAAACAAAAACTCACAGACAGAGACAACAGTGTGGGGGTGACCGGAGGGAAGGGGGTGGCCAGGGGTGAAGGGTGAAATATCTGGTGAGGGAAGATGATTTGACTTTGGGTGGTGGGCACACAGTGCAATGTACAGATGATGTATTGTAGAAATGTACCCTTGAGACCTGTATAATCTTATTAAACAAGGTCACCCCAATAAATTTAATTAAAAAAACCACTGGGAGAAGAAAGTACCAAAGAGCTGAACATAATGTACTAATTGTTATATACTGGGTCTGGCACAACTAACGCCTCCTTTTTATTACAAAGTCTTCTATTACAAACTCATAAGCATGTCATCCTGTAACGTAACAAGATCATACTCAAGCACACCATGGGGCATTTTAGGTGACACGTTCAAATTGCTGTCCACCTCGTGTGAAACATTCACGTTCCCTACCGACCACAATCCATGGCCTTATTTATGCTGGACCCTGTATTTCTGATGCATGTGGTACTATATTAATCTTTGTTAAACTATCTTCTCTTCTTCTCACCTGGAAGAGTCAGAGCTGAAATAAATTCGCAGGGGCAGATACAGATTTTGCAGAGCTATTCACTTAGACAACTCCAGGGGGCTCCTTTAAAAAAGGAATAAAAAATATAGAAATACAAACACACGGGACAGCCCCTGCCCCTAGCCTGAACGAGGCCTGTGACCTGAAGCTGGAGCTTCGTGAGCTTCATAGTGAATTGGCTTGAGATTTTTTGTTATTGTTGAGATGATTAGAAATATGAACACCAGAGACCCATAATTATCTGCATCAGTAGGAGTGAGGTGCTCTGAAAATGCACATTTCTAAATTTTCTCAATATAAAAATTCTATAGCTCCTTAATGATCAAACATTGTCTTCTACAATCATTAAAGAGATAGTTTCTCCGAAGTGGGTTGTAATAAACCCAACCTCGTTACACTACATGGAAGTAGATATCTTTTTTTAATTGCATTTATCGCGGTGACACTGGTTAATAAAATTATATAGGTTTCAGGTGTACCATTCTATCACACATCATCACTGCACGGCACTGTGTTCACCTCCCCAAGTCCAGTCTCCCTGCATCACCATTTGTCCCTCTTCACCTCCTTCTACCCATCCCCACCCTCCTTTCCCTCCAGTGATCACCATACTATTGTTTGTCTATGAATTTCATTTATTTTTATTTTTTTGCTCTATCCCTTCACCTTTTTCACCCAGCCCCCAGCCCTCTTCCCCTCTGACAGCTGTCAGTCTGTCCTGTGTATCTCTGAGTCTGTCTCTATTTAGTTTGTTAGTTCAGTTTGTTCATTAGATTCTCCATGTGAGTGAAATCATATGGTGTTTGTCTCTCTGACTGGCTCATTTCACTCAGCATAAAAATTGCCAGGTTCATCCATGCTATCGCAAAGTGTAAGATTTCTTTCATTCTTATGGCCAAGTAGTATTCCATTATGTCACTTTTATTTAAGCCTCACCTGAATATGCATGTACTGATTTTAGAGAAAGGGAGGAGAGAGGGGTGGGGAGAGAGAGATGAAAGAGAAACATTGATCGGTTGCTCTGTATGTACCCCAACCAGAGATGAAACCTGCATCCTAGGCATGTGCCCTGATTGGGGATAGAACTGGGGATAGAACTTGTGACCTTTTACACCACAGGATGATGCTCCAACCAACTGAGCCACACCAGCCAGGGCATGCTCTGTAACTTTTTAAGAGGATGTGGTCATGCTGTGGAGGCCTTCATTTGGAGAAAAAACTCCCACCACACTCACAGCCTTTGAAATGATCAATGCATCTCGTTTTTCAATTTCTTATTTATTGATTTTGAGAGAGAGAGAGAGAGAGAGAGAGAAAGAAGGGAGAGAGAGAGACATCGATTTGTTGTTTCACTTATTAACACATTCATTGGTTGTTTCTTATATGTGCCCTGACCGGGGATCAAACCCACAACCTTGGTGTATCGGGAGGATGCTCTAACCCTGAGTTACCCGGCCAGGCCCCTGCCGCTTTTTGTTAAATGAGGTCTTAATCGTTCAAGTCTACATGGACAGATGCTCAGCAGAGGCCCCCTGATGGTGCCGTTCCTCTGGCTCGGGGTGCTGCCGGAGATGGGGTTGCCTGGGCTCATCTTCCTACTGCGAACATTGGTTCTCACCCAGCTGAGCTGCACCACCGTCTGTACATCTCAGAATTTTATGCTTCTGCTGCCTGGGCTGTGGCCCCAGCACTGACCTGTTAGTGTCAGAAGCCACCGGACTGCAAAGCAGGCAGTTGTAATCAGGTGTTTTTCTCAAAATCCTGGCATCCCCTCACCCATGAAGAATAGCATCCGTCCTTCTAAAAGTGAAATGGACGCTAATGCAATTGGGGCCTCAGGATTTTGATCACGAAGAAGAGAACCAAGACAGCTTCTGATTCAACGATGTAAATTATACTTGTGTTTCAGTCATCTTTATCAATGCAGTTTTTCAAATACGATGTTTCGTGAGCATAATCTCAGTGAGAAGTGATTTGAGGCTGAGTCAGTAGAAAGACTTCACAGCTTGGTCCAGAGCTCACAGGAGGTTCCACCCAGCCACATCGGATGGGTCCCCCCATGGCGATGCTACTCGGAAACCAGAGGTGGTGAAGGTGTTTATCTTCCTGTGATGATGGTGATAAATGGAATCGACAATGCGAACCTATCCACATATCTCACTGTTTCTTGGGCTTTGCCTGTACCCTTCATGGCAGCCCCTATAAGGGGCATCCAACCTTTCGGCATCTCTGGGCCACACTGGAAGAAGCATTGTCTTGGGCCACACATGAAATACACAAACACTAACAAAAACTGATAAGCAAAAAAAAGGTTTTAAGTATATTTACAGTTTTGTATTGGGCCACATTCATAGCCATCCTGGGCTGCATGTGGCCGGCGGGCAGTGGGTTGAACACTCTACGATGATGGCTCTGGACCCATCTGGTCTCAGAGGTCACACCCCTGGGAAGTGGCAGAGCTGGGCTTTGGGTCTGGCCATGTGCTCCAGTGCGTGCTCCTTGTGGTCCAGGCTGTGACCCAGTATCATCCACCCCCCCCCCAGAGCATCCAGATAGGAGGGAACGGAGCATGGTAGAAGGAATTAGTAAACACATCAGCCTCCTAAGCTAAGAGATTATGTGAGCCCAAACTGGAATGGCTGGAGTGCCCACCACAGCATCCCCTGCTCAGGGCTCCTGGAGCGCTCGAGGATGGGCCCCAGCCTGCGTCCTCACCCATTTCAGGACCACATTTACCAGGCCGAGTGCCTGTGACGTCTGCCTATCTCTGTCCCTGGATTCTTCCCACTCCTTTCCTGGCGGGGACATTGACTGAGGCCTGTGTTACGCATGTCCACTCAAAATAGTCACCTGGAGCGCCAAGCAGCCCCACAGGCAAAGCATTCCAGCCCTCCAAATCCACCTGGAAGCAAAAAGGAATAGTAGCAGCACTATGAAACGTGTTTGAATAATGGCGAGCACGCCTAATTTCGTTGCGCCTGCCTGGCATTTCCTCATTTATTTGTGAACTCTCACGAGCCCATTGCCATTTTCAGATTTCAGAAGTCCCCAGGGGCTCGTGATGTTATGTTTAAGAAGGATCTTAACCTATTCTGATGTCGTCAATCTCTGTGCATGCCCTCAGCGGTCATGCTGAGCTAGTTGGATTCCCAGTCAGGGCACATGCCTGGGTTGCGGGGCCAGGCCTCCCATAGGGGGCAAGCGAGAGGCAACCACACATTGATGTTTCTCTCTCTCTTTCTCCTTCCCTTCTCTCTTAAAAAAAAAAAGAAGAAGAAGAAGAAGAAGAAGAATCTTTTTCTTTCTCATTGAGCCTCACTAATGGACTTACCTCCCCAGCCCTAGATACATTCTTAGGTCCTCAGATTCTTCCTAGTTTCTTTCTTCCCAGAAGTTTTTTTCACCCGGACACTCCGCGTTTTACATGAAACTCCAGGTGTATTTTCGTTTCTTCCAACTTCTGCCAAGAGCACTGTCTCTTCTGCCACTCTACACTGCTCTCCCTCAGTCTCAGTTCTGTTCTATCTGTGGATCTGCTGAGGTGGCGTGGTGCCTAGCGGGAAGGACAGATACCAGCGTCCTGACTCCTGTCTTGAGGCATCACCTGCTGCCCAGAGACACACCCTGTTCTGTATTGCATTTCGATCACCCAATAATAACCAACCCATTTCTTTCTTTTAAAGATTTTATTTATTTATTTTTAGAGAGAGGGGAAGGGAGAAAAGTCAATGTGCGGTTGCCTCTCGCATGCCCCCTACTGGGGACCTGGCCTGCAACCCACGCACATGCCCCGACTGGGAATCAAACTGGTGACCCTTCAGTTCACAGGCTGGCACTCAATCCACTGAGCCACACCAGCCATGGTGAACTCGTCATTTCTAACTGCTTCACACTGTTGGAGAAAATCCAAAGGGAAAGTGAACAGTGAGAAATGGAGGGGAGAAGCTTCGGTCGCTCACCCCTGTGTTTCCTTTGCAGGCATCACCACGGTCCTCACCATGACCACCATCAACACCCACCTTCGCGAGACGTTGCCCAAAATCCCCTATGTCAAAGCCATCGACATGTACCTCATGGGCTGCTTTGTCTTCGTCTTCCTGGCCCTGCTGGAGTACGCCTTTGTCAACTACATTTTCTTCGGAAGAGGCCCCCAGAGGCAGAAGAAGCTTGCAGAGAAGACAGCCAAGGCCAAGAACGACCGTTCAAAGAACGAAGGCAACCGGGTAGGCCCTCCACCATCATGAGTGCCCGCCATTCTATTCATCCATTCCATTCACCCTGACCCCAGGGCTCATCCATCGCTGTGGGCACTCGCGTGACACTTGAGTAGGTGTTGTGTGGACGTGTCGATCATAACCTGAAAGGCTGCCTTCCACAAGTAGCTGGATTTTTAAAAATAATTTGTTAAATCTTCACCCAAGGATATGTTTATTGATTTGAGAGAAAGAGAGAGACAGAGAGAAAGAGAAGCATCGATGTGAGAGGGAAACATCAATCAGTTGCTTCCCACATGCTCCCCAACCAGGGATCAAATCCACAACCTAGGCATGTGCCCTGACCAGGAATTGAACCCACAACCTAATGGTGTATGGGATGACACTCTGACCAACTGAGCCACCTGACCAGGGCAAGTTACTGAGTTTTATATATGGCCAAAATCATTACAGAAGCAGAGAGGCCAAAGCTTCCCAGTTTCCTGGGAAAAGAATAAGACATGTAGCTATTGGAACGAATGACACTCTGAGGTGGCGCCATGACAAATCTGATGAGACCCAGCATGGTGCTTTTCTGTGGACAGTTTGGGCAGACCCCTCTTTAGTCCCCAGCCCCAGCCAGCACAGTCTCCTGGTTCAAGGTCCTTAGTTCAGGGCAGGAACAGGGTCCTGCCCTGGGGCTGTCACAGACTGGCCCTGGTCCTGGGACCTGCTGGGTGCAGCCAGACCCGAACAGCAGTGGCCAAGGACAGTGCACTGTTTTCAGATGTCCCGGGGCCACACACACACTCCAAAGGAGGCGTAACATAGCCCCGCTCATCCATCCCAGCTCAGCAAGCTCTTCCATCCTTCCAGTTACAGAGCAACTTTGCCATTAGATGCCATTTTGGTTTTTTTTTAAAGCAATATGTTGTTGCAATTATGTACAATTTTTAGTGAAAGCACATGATCGTTTCTACATCATTTTTGTCTTAGTCTTTCCATGATTTACATCCCAGCAAGTCCTCAAAAATATATTTCCAGCCCTGGCCGGTGTGGCTCAGTTGGTTGAGCATCGTCCCATAACCAAAGGGTTGTGGGTTCAGTTCCAGGGCAGGGCACATTCCTAGGTTGGGGTTTGATCCTCAGTCCAGGTACACAGGAGGCAACCAATGGATGCTTCTCTCTCATATTGATGTTTCTGTCTCTCCCTTCCTCTCTCTAAAAATAAAATAAATAAAATCTTTTTTAAAAAAGGGAGAAACTAGGCTTCATCACACCATTATTGTTTCTGCCACACAGATACACAATGCTATTTCCCCGAATTTTCTCGTAACTTAAATTACAAATTTGTTCCCTTCTAAATCAAAAGAAATACCTTTTGAGGCATGAAGCATACAATTTTAAACAAAAACCCCAAATCTTATATCCACAGAGAAAATTAATGTAATGTAGAAAGAATATATTATAAATGGGATCCAGCAACAAATTTTAGTTCATTTGTGATCCATTCCTAGTGTTTGTTTTTCTGAAAATGTGCTTCTGTTTTCCGAGCAGTTTTGTTAAAGCCTGTACATGCTCATATTTTTTATGTGTAATTGCAAATCAGCTGCGAAGGTTTGAAGTCAACATGCAAATGCATGTTTTTTTATTTACTTTTTAAAGATTTTATTTATTTATTTTTAGATGATGGGAAGGGAGGAAGAGAAACATCAATGTGTGATTACCTCTCGCACACCCCCTACTGGGGACCTGGCCCACAACCCAGGCATGTGCCCTGACTGGGAATCAAACCGGCAACCCTTTGATTCATAGGTCTGCACTCAATCCACTGAGCCACACCAGCCAGGGATATTGATCTATTTATTTATTTTTTATAAATGCATGTTTACTGGTTGGTTTTTCTTTTATTTTTTGCAACAGAAAATAACCAAATTTAATACATATGTGTGTATGGGAACCCACATACATGAGAGAGTCAGACCCCATGTGCAGGGGAGGTTCAGAGATAGAAATGATGATCGGAGTCTATAAGAAATCCTGAGCCAAGAGGACGTCATGCACCTTGGGGGCTTCCAAGGGTCCTTGCAGGATGATAAGAAGAGACTTCAGTAAATAGAAGTTGGCTCTGCCCTATCCATGATTCTTTCCGATAACCTCCCAGGATGGGCAAGGCCCCTGATTCAGATTCTTCTAGCGGCACATCTTTCTCCTGAGCCTGTGGCTCAAGTTGCTTTTAGCTCAAAACCATGTGCACCCCACAGAGGCACATGTTCCAGAAACTTCAGTGCACATGTGATGCTCTTTCAAGTCCACATTCAAAACTGTGGCTGACTCCTAGACCTAAGAACTTAGTGATCGTTTTAATTAGAAATCAGCCTCCCCCAAACAGTTCATTTCACAGGATGTGGATGAATGACGGGAAAATGAGAAAATAAATCACAAATCTTACGCAAAACCGAACCACAGGTTGGCCGACGTCTTCACAGGCTCTTCATAACTGTCATCACTCACGCATTTTCAGTGATCTCTCTGAACACTGTTTGCTCACGTGGCCTTGGGGAGTCCCCTTGTGTTACAGAGGAGAACCCTAAGGTGGGGGGGCCTGGGGGACACTTAGATGACAGCAGGTACTTGAGCTGTCATGTCTTTCCTGAGACTGTGGGTCACTATGAGGGATGTCAGCCCCCAGAGGTTCTGCAGGCCACCAAAGGCAGATCTGTGCCACCAACAACTGCCTTTGGGACTCTGATTTCGTCGATCCTTATACCCAGAGGTTGTACAATATTCTAACTCAGGGGTTGATTCAGGAGTGCTCGACATGGTCATGGAGTCCCTTACTTTCTCCTCTGACAGCGGTGCCTTGTACATCTTGACCTTCATTTATTGGTGCTTAACCTCTATTTGTTCTGAGTGGTTTCTGTGCCCAGGAGCTAGTCGGGCCGCAGTCACGGTCACCGGCCTCGTGATATTTTGCAAGGTGACCAGCTGGTATTTGACTTTCATCAAGTGGCAGAAAGTCATCGTTCTTGCAAGCTGGACATTAGTCCTCTTACTAAAGAGCTAGATGCCACCCCCCAAATGACAAATACCTTCTTGTTTCTTGTAAAACTAGAGTGTTTTACTTACGCAGAAGCTGGGAGGTAAGGAGAGAATGAGATCTCTACTGTGTTTTTAGGAAAAAAGAAAAACCCCTCTGTAATATATTTTGCATGGGATGTTTTTTGAATTTAAATGTTTACATCTGTCAAGGTTATGGAGCAGGAAGAAAATGTATGTTGAAATCAATGATTCTAATAATAGTAGATTCGAGATACACTCTTCAAACTAAAAAGTATTCATGAAATGCTTTAAAATTGCAAGTTATCTACCATTCTATACAGCACATTTCAGTATTATATTAAACCCACAATCATTTCTACTGGTTTCAATATTTAAATTCCAGCCCTGGCTAGATAGCTCAGCTGGTTAGAGAATTTCCTGATTCACCAACATTGCAGGTTCGATCCCCCATGAGGGCACATATAGGAATCAACCACTGAATGCATCAATAAGTGGAACAACATAATGAATTGATGTTTCACTCCTTCTCTTTCTCTCTCCCTCTTTCTAAGAAAATCAATAAATAATGTTTTTAAATATTTAAATTCTAGATGGTAGGAAAACATTGGTATACATATTTTTGACCCACAATTGGGAATCCCCCAATCTAAGCTATATTGTGTTTTCAACTGCAGTCAACACCCCAAACCCCTTCCCCACACCCCCCCACATTGTTCAAGGGTCAACAGTATCTGTTTAAAATATTTGACTTCTAAGACTTAATGGATTTTAATAACCCTTTAATTCTTTCAGAAAAAAATACCTTTCCATAATTTTGGTGGACATTTTCTACACATTGGTTCTTGTTTAAATGAAAACTGTAAGTTGAAAGGGGCAGCCAAACGGGTTTGCAGTGAGGTCTTATTAATTGGATATGCATCCTGTTCCTTCCAGTATTGTCCTTTCCAGTGCGAGCATGCCCTCACTCTGAGATAGGAGTGATGTAAATTATATTGGTTCTGGAATCAACCAACTAATGCATCAGTGGAACAAAGCAATGTCTCTCTCTCTCTTTCTCCTTTTCTTTTTCTCTCTCTCTAAAATCAGTAAATAAAAAAAAAATTAAAGGCAGCCGTAAATATCCAAGGTGCTCAGGCGCACTCTGATTTTACACGTTACTGACACATAGGTAGGGAATAGGCTTGGCTTCCCTGAGACTAAGTTTCCTTCCCCAGAGTTCAGGGCAGACTCAGAACCCTCACCCTGGTCAGTCCCTTCCCAAAAGCATAGAAAGACAGGGCATCGATTCATACCAAGGGGTCATTACGCATCAGAAAACCAACCCATCGTTCACCTGACTTCCCCTCATAGCTTTCTTTCCTCTCCTTGGGCACCCCCTGGAATCACCACAGGCATTAGGATCTCTTTGCCTTGGAGTCTCTCTTCCCAGAATCCCTTTCATCTTTGCCCACATCCTCCCTCCCACAAGACTGGACGGATGTTCTTCTTTGTGACACTCTGCCTTTTTTTTTTTTTTTTTTTTTTTGCTATTATTTGCTCCCATTCTGCCTCTGTCACTTCATACTCCCACCAGTTGTGTTTGTCCCCATCTCCCCAGCTTCTGTGGAATGTGCCCTGCTTGTCAGGTGACAGGTCATATTCCACATGACCACCATGCCCCCCTGACGGTCTGGCACCTGCTGCTTTGCAGCTGTCACAGGGCACATCCCCTGGCTTGGACGTGTGAATGTCCACGGGGATGGGTGTCTGTGAACAAGGGGTATTTGCTACCAGTTCAGTTCCAGTGATGGGGTGACGTTCACTTTCCTTGTTAGAAGTGAAAAAACTCCTCTTTTTCAAGCCAGGGGAAGCTGAGTCATTCGAACTACAGAAGATCATCTCAGTAAACATGTTACAAAGTACTCCCTTCTCATCCTTTAAGGAAAGACAATTTCTTTTTTTAAATATTTATTTATTTTTAGAGGAGGGGAAAGGAAGGAGAGAGGGAGGGAAACATCAATGTGTGGTTGCCTCTTGAGCGCCCCCTACTGGGGGTCCGATTTGGCTTGCAACCCAGGCATGTGCCCTGACTGGGAATCAAACCCAGGACCCTTTGGTTTGCAGCTCATGCTCAATCCAGTGAGCCACACCAGCCAGGTCAGGGAAAGACATTTCTGTATTTAGGCTTTTGTTCTATGGAGTTATTTATCATAATCACCTAGATTTTGATAAAAGCTGCTCACATGGCATTTTTGATAAGTAGGAAGGATGGTATTGTAGGTATGTTTTTAGAAAAGTGTTTAAAGGGCAATGGGCAGGTTTTCAATTCTTTTTTAAATCCTCACCCAAGGATGTGTTTATTGATTTTAGCCAAAGAGGAAGGCAAGGGAGACAGAGAAACATGGATCAGTCGCCTCTAGTACATGTCCCAACTGGGAATCGAACCCTGGACCTTTTGGTGTTCAGGGCAATGCTCCAACCAACTGAGCCACCCAGCCAGGGTGTAGTATGCAGATTTTTAGAAATGTGTTTGCTGTTAATTTGAATCTGTCTCCTGCTAGACATCTCCAGGGCAAGGACCTTCTCTGGCTCCTGTGCGGCCCCTCACCTAGCACCGGGAGAGGCCAACAGCAGGTGTGCAGGAGTGTTGGCGTGAACAATCCAGCTCCTCCGAGTACATGTCTGCAGTGAGGCAACCCACTCTCCCAAACTGGCGACGGGCTTTTCATCTCATGGTTTCGTTGTGTCTCAAACGTTACTTAGAATGTAGAGAAGTTCTTGAGGGGGCAGGTTTTGAGCTAGATTTGTGTTTTTTCTACTTTCAGGAAAAGTTTCATTCTTCCAAGCTTGTAATAAATCACTTACTGAAAAGAACAAATTTGACATTACTACTTTAAAAAAAAAAAATCTTCAGCCCTAACCGTGTAGCTGGTTGGGCTTCAACCAGCAAAGCAAAAGGTCGCCAGTTCAATTCCTCGTGAAGGCACATGTCTGGGCTAAGGGGTTCAGTCCCCAGTTGGGGTGCGAAGGAGAAGCTACTGATCAATATTTCTCTCTCACATCAGTGTTTCTCTCTTCCTCCCTTCCCCTCTCTCTAAAATAAGTAATTTTTTGTTTAAAAACTCTCGGAAGGGAGCTTACACGCACATCCCACTAGGGGCTCAGAGCCTCCGGGCTGCTCTGTTGAAAGTTCAATAACCAACAGATAAACGGACCATTGGCGTGGTTGTGAAAGGTCTGAAGCTATATTTAGCATAGAAATAAACGTTTTTGTTTTCAAGTTTGGCTCAAATAGGGGACTTCAGTCTCTCCTAAACACAGTCAGAACCAGGAGGTTGTGTGGGGCGGGCCTGGGGACAGGAGGAGATCTGGGTCTGCCCATGGAGTGGTCTGCCATCACAGGAGGCTTCCCTGGTTTCTGCACTGAAATGCGGGGATTTTTATACCATCACAAAAGGGGACAAGCTGACTTCCAAAATCACAGAACAAAAACTGGGGGAGTCATTTCTTTTCAGCCTACAGTTATGAAAAATGGTTGTAGCACCAAAGTCCATCTCTTGAAAGGCATCCATCCGTTAATTTTCTCTTTAGTAAGGACGTGTATGCATAATGGGAAATTTCCACTTGAAAAAGCCTCCCCCTCCCCTTATTTTGTCTAATCTGCTCCGTGAGAATGTTTACATCAGGGAAATAAACTCTAAACCGCAGCTGAACCTCCAAAGTGGCATTTCCCACGGCAGCAGAGGGCCGGGTTTGACAGGCGCGCTGAGGCCCAGACTCTCTGAAGTGCGACCGCGCGACCCCTCCGTCCAGTCCCAGGCTTGCTGGGCTGGCTCACAGGCTTGCTCTCTCCCCGGCAGGTGGACGCACACGGGAACATCCTGCTGACGTCCCTGGAGGTCCACAACGAAATGAACGAGGTGGCGGGCGGCGTGGGCGACACCCGGAATTCAGCAATATCCTTCGACCACTCAGGAATCCAGTACAGGAAACAGAGCGTGCCTCGGGAGGGGCACCGGCACTTCGGGGACCGGGGGCTCCCGCACAAGAAGACCCACCTGCGCAGGAGGTCTTCGCAGCTCAAAATCAAGATCCCCGACCTGACCGACGTGAACGCCATAGACCGGTGGTCCAGGATCGTGTTCCCGTTCACTTTCTCCCTTTTCAACCTGGTTTACTGGCTGTACTATGTTAACTGAGTGACCGTACTTGATTTTTCAAAGACTTCATTTAACACCGAGTGGAATATTACTTTGCCTGTCCAGTTTTTATACCTGCACACACACACACACACACACACGCACACATATACATACGCAATTGTATATATATGTGAACTTTCTCAGCATATATATAAAATACACGTGTATATGAGGATGTATGTGTATATGTTTTTCACACAGGTGTAAGCGCCCGTGTGTAGGTAAAACAAATACACATACATACATTTTGCAGCCTTGGACAAATTTAACACAGGATGCATATTAAAGAAAGTCATAGTTCTTTTTTTTTTTCCTTTTTCATTGAAAGGGACGAGCATTGTCTAACTATTATGCCTTGAGAATGAGGGCGCGAAACATATCATCCCAAACTCCGTCCTTTCTTATCCTAAGTTAGCGGTTTCAGTTTAAAACCCAGAAAGACGCTCTTTAGTCCTCAGAAGCTCATACGGCGCTGCTGACGCTCCCACGCCGATCGCCCACTTCATGCCCTCTCTTTCAGTTTACTAAGCGAAGGCTTCCCGGCTTTCTCGGCGATGGGGTTTCTCTCCCCGGACGTGTGTCTCTGTGCTGGGTGTGTGGGTGAGGTGATGGGCCCACCTGCTGTCTCAAACGCAGTGGGCGCCCACGCGGACGTCTGAACACCCATCCTGGGAAAACCGCACGCGAACGGACGGCTTCTCCTTGTAAGTAGTCCACTGTACAGTGTCGTTTTGTGTTCGCTCCGAGTGGATCGGCCCGCCTGTCCGGTGGGGCCGCGGTGACCATGTTCAGTCGCCACTTCCCTCGCCGAAAACATGCTCCTCGTCTCCTGTTCGGATTTCCGGGCCTGGCGTTTCGCGGGAAACATAGACGTCTCAGGTTACTTGTTCCTCTAAGGTAAAACCATCTAGGATGACGTTCCCCCTCGTCCTTCCGTTACCGCTCCCTCTTTATAAATAACATTGTATGTTACTCTAAAATATGTTTGCATAATATGCATATGTATGTATACTTACCAGATTTCTGTTTCTATGCTCGCTCTCACGGCAGCATGCGATGTCCTATTTTTCTGTGATTGTGACTCCTTTCTGTCATCTAGAATATTCCAATTGAAGCTAAAACACTTCTGTTCCATGTCGGAAACGAAGAAACATCCTCATGCCTTCATTTCCGCATCTGACATGTGTCGTAAGCACATCCAACCCCTCCGGGTCCAACTAGGACGCTGCGGGAGGGTGACCGGTCCCCACGCGCATCACGCACTGACCCATGACCGTTCTCTTGAGGCAAAGGACAGCAGCCCGGCCACACACACTTTCCTTCTGATCCACAGCCTCATCCGTATTTGGACTTTTTAAAGCTCGTTGACACATGACACGGTGCACCGGTTTCATAGACGTAAACTTAACTCACTATTTAGATGAGCTCTTTCTAAAGAAACAAAAAAAGAGATGATATATTTTTTGTAAACAATATTTCTACCACAGGCATCCATACACTGAAACGACTACCGTTGTGCAGACAGATGTCACAGGGAAGTTAAGCGTTTGGAGAGGAAAACACAAAAGCAAACGATTCCGAAAAGAATTGCTAAATTAGTCCCCAGCTGCCAGTTCTGCTTCACACTCAGTTCCGTCCAGAGACCCGAGTCTCACTCACCTGGTTCTCTAAGAGGTGGGACTCCCGGTCTCCAAGGAGACAGAGGGACCACCTTCCCAAGGGTGGGCGTGGCCTGGACTCTCCCGGGTGAGCAGACCATCGCTAGGTTTTCCTTTGGCGGCCATAACAACCTTTAATTTATGAAAGTCCGTAAGAGCTCCAAGCCCACTGTCAGGTGAAACGTAGTCCGTAAAATCTCATGCTAGAAGCCAGGACCGATTTTCATAAAATCCTTTCCCTTCCTCCATTCTGACCTTTCTTCAACGCCTCCCCCCACCCCCAAATCCTGCTCTCTGGTTTTGTTTTGATCTAGAGACTAGCCAGTGATTTCTTGGTCTTTGGCTTTCCTCGGACAATTTTTTCCCCCATGGGTAACATCGGGGAAGCTTAAAAGTTAACTAGATGGGGAAAAACCTTGTAAGTGGCCTTATCATTAACATGTTAAAGAAACCAAGACATTTGTGACCTTACCCCTTTCAATACTTCAGGTACCTTTTTCTGTCTCCAGTAATTCAAAGAGTGAGCTCCATGTGCAGAGGGGGAACCCTGAAATGCAAAGGAACGTGGACGAAACGCAGCCAGTGGTCGATTTCAGTGTACACTTTATACTATCCGGAACTGTGATGTAAATTCTTTCTGGCAGAAGAGTGATTCGAACCATGTCTGACACACAGAGTCGAGGTACCCAGATAGCAAAGGCAGGCACCCCTCGGGGCTCCAAGCAGCTGCAGAGCCTCCTCCCCAAGGTTTTCTGGATGTAAATTTGCATGGTATAGTTATAATAGCTTTTCAGCTTTTTATATGCTTTTGCCACCAAGACTGGAACCTACCACTTTGCAGACACTGCAATGAAGTTAACATCATAGCTGTACTATAAATAGTGTTTGTAACTATACACACACACACAAATACATACATATATTCTGTACAAAAAAAAGACAACTTTTTAAGATCCTTGGGTATGTGTTTGCTTTATTCCATTGAAGAAGAAAATGACTTTTCTTCTAACGAAATTATTTTATAGCTTCTCCATTTCTCCCAAGAGGCAGAACTCTGACTGCTTTGGCAGGAGAGAGTTGTGTTTGGTTCTCTGTGATCCCCCAAACCTCTCATTGCCACACGGTAGTCCCTGGAGCCAGTGGACAGCCAGACCGATACTTCTAAACCTGACATTGGACATGACTGTTGGGGTGGGGGGTAGGGGGAATGTTACCCACACCCAGAGCTTTTGAGTAAGGAGAGGAAAACGAAATTTTGCATAGAATGCTCTTTCTTTTGCAGCAACGTGACGTAATAAAAAGTTAATTTTCTAAGCTAGTCCTGTCTTTCCAAAATGCTTCCAAGGGGCTCCAGGTGTACAGGAGAATCTCGTTAGAAGGATTTGCTCTACACTCGAGATTATTCAAGAGCCCAACTCCATCAATCCCCACAGACAAAGACTGGTGACTCACTTGTAAACACAGTGTCACGCTTGTTCACCGACCCTGGGGTAGAGAGGTGTCACTGCTGATCCCATGAGACATTCATGTCCCTCTGAATCTGAGGTGAACTAGGAAAGAGGTCACGAGCCTATTCCTGTCAGGCATGACAAGTCCAAGTACACCCTCGGTATCATGTGTTGTTAACGCCAGCACCCAGGACTTTTGGCATGTTCAGTCATTCACATCCCAGGTGCCCCTCCCCTGTCCAACTCTGGAGTCAATGTGCCACCAAGGAGCCCCTCACAGGGGTTTGGGCCTGGTTTCTAAGAGGACAGGCATGTCACAGCTATAGGTGTTCATTGTCAGCATCTGGGACACCATGACATTGGGGTCTGTCCTACCATGCGATTTCGAAGAAAGAGAATGGACCCAACTTTTAATCTCCTGGCTCAAAAGAATACCCCCCCGCCGGTAACTCTTACTTTAACCCTCCACCTGAAAACCAGTCCATGTTACATGAGCCAAACGGGACAATTGGTGATGTAGTTTGTTTCCTCGTGGCACTGACCATGGCTCTCCTCTCGAGGACCCATGGGTCAGAGTGGCATTGAACCGTGGGGCCGAGAGCTGCCCAGGCGGGCTAAATTTCCCCAGGTCACTAGCTAGTGTGCCTTGGATCGATTACCTCTTCTCTACCGCATTGAAAGGCCCGATGTTTTCCTGAAACACTCAGCTCCTCACACTTGGGTGACCAGCAACCCCCCAAGACTGGTTCCCACCCCAGACCCCTCCCTGGGGCCAGCCCCCCTCCCACGTTCTGTCACCCTGGTCCCATATCCGCACTTCACAAGTCAGTGGGTGTGTTCAAGGTAAGTACAGGATTATTCCAGAAGGAGCAGGCGATAGCTGTCGTGGTCGATGCCCATGTTGATCTCATCTCATTGTAAAGATAAAACCCAATTTTGCTTAAGCACATTGATGTAATTTTTTTTGTATTATTTGACATGAAAAAAACAGCAAAATTGAGTGATAGATACAATATGAAACTTGTTGATGAATGAACTCAAATTTATTAAAAAAGGACTAACTGACTGAAATGTAAAGACTGGTTTTTTGTTTCTCCCTCGGCTATCTATTGTTGGGATTGTGTGATGAGTTTCATTCCAGACCCTGGTGGTGGGGCGGCCTGTTTAGGTGACACTGAAGGGAAGAAAAAGAAGCTCGAAGCTGACTGTGGGTGAAGCCAATTGAACCATGACTCGTTAAAAAAATCATTTATTCTGAACTCCAGAGGATAACTAGACACTCAGAGATCCAACTTGTCCCTGTCTTTTTAATAAGGGTTTTAAGGGAGAAATATGTTTATAATAAAGGCCAGGCAACCAACCTACTAACAATCTCTGACACAGTGGTATCGGTCCTGGCTGTCTAGTCCTTTATTACTAAACAGCCATTTCCCCTGTTTCCTCTCCAGTGAGAATGTAATAAGTGATACCTATGGATGGATGGATGATGAACAGACAGATGGATGATTGATGTGTGGATGGGAGGTTGGATGGATGGATAATGGATAGACTGATGGATGATGGATATGTGGATGGATGTGTGGATGGGTAAATGATGGGTGGGTGGGTGGATGAATGGATTAAAGATGGATGGACGGATGGATGGATGGACAGATGGCAGGCTGATGGGTGAGTAGATGGATGGATGCATAAATGAATACATTCAGATTGTCAGATACCTCCCACCAGACAGACCTTTATTTGTAGGCACCCAGGGAAGCTGCTGACTCACCTGTAAACACTTTAAATTGAGTGCTCCTGCCTGTAGTTGTCAGCCTAGAAATGTTTTCAGCCAATTAGTTTTTGATGGTTTACCTTCAAATGTACCCTCTCTAAGCAAAACCATACAAATTCTTTGGCCATTTACAGGACCTGCATTCATTCTTTTTCATTCATGTGTTTTCATACTTTTTTGCGCATCCCTGGTCCACTGCCCTTTACTAAGCCGGGGCCATCGCTGTGGGGAATCTCACCTACCTCACCAGGCTGACACAATAGTCATTCAAATGGCAAGTTTAAATTGCCAACAACTGCAGAAGAAAAAGTTTTCAAACTTTGGGGTTTTTTAAAGCTTGTTTTAAAAGCATCCTGTTTCCCTGGCTGGTGTGCCTCAGTGGATTAAGCACTGGCCTGTGAACCAAAGGCTTGCCAGTTCCATTCCCAGTCAGGGCACGTGCCCAGGTTGCAGGCCAGGTCCCCAGTAGGGGGCGAGTGAGAGGCAACCACATATCAATGTTTCCTTATCTTTCTCTCTCCCTTCCCCCTCTCTAAAAATAAATAAGATAAATCTTTAAAAAGATAAATGTAGAGGTTTTGCACATCTTGTATTGAGTGTATCCCTACTATTTCACATTTTTGAATGACATTGTAAATGACCTTTTAAAATTCCAATATCTGATGTTTGCTGCTAGTGTGTGAAAATGCAACCGATGTTTGTATATTGATCTTGAACTTAGTGTGGGTCACTCTATTCTCTGAACTCTCTTAGAATAGTTTAGATCCCTAGGTATTTACTTTCAACACTAATTTTGGTGTTTTACTTACTGTGGTCTTCTCTGTATGCCGGTGACTTTTTATTCGGAGACTAGCGGCCCTCTGTGAGACGCTTCTCCAGGACTTCTCTGTACCTCCTGTGGTTCTCTCACACCCAGCGTTTCCTATACCTATTCAGACTACACAAGAGGTCTGGGGTGTTTCTGGGATGGCAGCAGGAATATCTCTGTCCAGGGAGAGCAAACGGAGAGCTGACCTAAATGCTGGGACCCTGATGCCAGAAGGAAAAGGGCCTTTCTTTTCTGGGATGCTAATATCCTCTGTAGGAAACTAGTTCTTCATGAATAATTATTTTTCTATTTCTTCTTTAAATTTTAATTGATTTTCTTTTAGAGAAAGGGGAATGGAGGGAGAGAGGGAGAGGGGGAGAGAGGAGAGACGGAGAGACAGAGAGGGAGATCATTTTGTTACTCTGCTTATTTATGCATTCATTGGTTGCTTCCTGCACGTCCCCTGACCGGGGACCGAACCCACAATCAAGTCACATCTGGACTAAGTGAGCCACCTGCCAGGGCCAATATCTGACTTTTAAACGACAGGAAGGATGTATCTCAGAATTACAGAGGCCACCATGGGCTGCAATCTAGTCACGTGGCCATACCTCCACACAGGTAAGGATGGAAGTGTTGTCTTTATTCCAGCAATAAATGCAGAGTTCATTGTTACCAAAAAAAGTGCAGTTGTAAGGGGACACCCGCAGTCTCTTTCATGTTAACAAAACAATCTTGATCAGGGTGACCATAAAAAATGGAAAGTTCTACAAAAATCTGAAATGACTTTGTTACTGAGGCATGACATGGAAAGAGTGAGAAAGAGAGGCTATTTCGTTAAAAATACAGACGTGACCGGGTGGCTCGGTCAATTGGAGCATTGTCCCACATGCTGAAAGATTGCAGGTTCGATCCCTGGTCAGGGCAGACTCCTAGGTCATCCATTCCATCCCTGATCAGTCGATGTTTCTCTCTCACACTGATGTCTCTCTCTCTCTTTCTCTCTCTCTCACTTCCTCCCTAAGACCAATGGAAATAGCCTCAGGTGAGGATTAAATAAAGCAAATACAAAAGTAGCAAAATCCTATATAAGAGACACAGTGTGGCACATATTCATTATGGTCAATGATCAAAATAACGGTTTCATAAGCTACAGAGAACCAGGTGTAGGTTTCGAGAAAGCAGCTGATTTCAAGGCAGCCCAGAAATGATAGAGAGGTGAAGTTTGGTCTTCCCACAAAAGATGGGGCAATTGAAGCACAGCAGGCTCCTTCAGAGACTAGTACAAAATATTACTGAATGCAAACCGTAATTTTAAAAAAGAATATTTTTTAAAAAGCTCATTTAGATCACCTAAAATTTCAAGAAAGATCTCTTTATATTCCTTCTCTGCTGTCGTGAAATAGAAGTACATTTTAGGGAAAGTAGCTCATCGGTGACAACATTTGGGAGTCAAATCTCTTTATTTTATTACAAAACCTTAAGAATCAATAAAAAGCAAGTGTTGGTGCAGTTAGGAAAGGGATTTAATCTGAAGTCCTTATTTTTTCCCCTGATTTTGATACAGTCCATGGTGTGTGGGGAAAATCTAGCAACCAGAAGTGTTTATTTTAACTTGAATCATAGTTCACACCGTGGGGGTGATATTGTGGTAATTTTTGTCAACTGAGGTAAAATAACCCCCAAAGAATCATTTAATAACCAGAAAAGGTGTTGATATTTAACACGTATCCTTTTTAGTTACATGCTAAACTAAGTAAAACAATACATTTGTACCCTCACACATAAATTTTAAAATAGCATAATAAAAAATAATCACAAACATAAACACTGCAGATGATGGCCTACAATCATCCAGTTCTTAGAAACAGAAGGAACTCATTCATAGGACTTATTTGCAAGAGCATTGAGAATGAAGTTAAATCATGCATGGCTATACAAGGAAAAAAAACAAATTTCTCTAGATTTTCTTTAGCTCTGCAAAGATATTACAGAATTATGTCAGAACCTTTGATGAACCTAAAGGCACCTGGACTCAGAATCACTTTCTAGCTATGTAACCTTGGAGAAGTGGCCTCTCTGGGGTTCAGCTGTCTCTGGGACACCATGGTGACAATTTTATCTCATAATGACAGGAGATCATTGAACTGGGGACTGGCACTTCCCATCCCTCGCTCCCTGCTCTATGGAACTACACCAATATCATCAGTAGAGCATCACACTGCGGTAAAAAAAAAAAAAAAAAAAAAAAAAAAAAAAAAAAAAAAAAAAAAAAAAAAAAAAAAAAAAAAAAAAAACAGAAAGCCCAATGACACAGGACAGGAACATTTACTTTTCCCTCGACTGGGTTTTGTTTATTCGTTTGTTTGCTGTTTGGTGTTGAGTTGTAGGAGTAATTGAAAACGGTTTTTTAAATTTTTTCAAAAAGAGTCTGGCTGGTGTGGCTCGGTGGGTTGGAGCATCATCCTGAAAATCAAAATGTTGAGGGTTCGACTCCCAGTCAGGGCATGTGCCTGGATTGCAGGCTCTATAAGAGGCAACCAAGAGATTCTTCTCTCTCAAACATCAATATTTCTCTCCCTCCCTTCCCCTCTCTCTAACAACAACAGCAAAATATTTAAAGAAAGAATACATTCACTGATCTTAGGAATCTGGAAATCTGAGGGAGACAGACATGAAAACAATGATCCAGAAAGGAGTATCTCACAGACTCAGTGGGGAGCACGAGCCGTCTAAATCAGGTCACAGAATCGGAGCTGGGGCAGAGGAGCTGGTACATGAACTTGGCCTTGAGGCAAGGGTCCAGTTTGAACACTGTGTGGAATCGCATCACAATGTGAGAGTCGGAGGGAAGATCAGTTCATGTAAGTTTTCAGGGTGGTGATATAACTCCCCTCTAGCAGAGGACAGTTTCCAGAAACCCTGCCCATGTGGTTTCCCTCTGTAATATAACATGCTTCGAGGTCCTACTTTTTTACTTTGTTGTTAAATAGATCAAAATAAGTTAATTGTATTCATATCATTATTATTTCAGGTATTTCATGCCGCTAATGACAGGTTCACTGCATTCCCTGCTGTAACCCAGCAGCCGTTTAAATTGTTATTATGTTTAAATTATTCTTACCCCAGGAGGGCTGTGTAGACATTTGCTACTTCATGAAAACAGATAAGAGGGGGCTGAATGTTTACATGCATTATCTCATTAAAAATATACATTAATAATTCATTTTAGTTATGGTTATTTTCAAATCTCTGCAAATCCCATCGCCAGCAAGAGAAAAATCTTAAAAATGTGGCTGTTTCTATAACACAACCTTTACTTTAAAAAAAATTTATTTATGTATTTTTAGACAGGGGAAGGGAGAGAGAGAGGGAGAGAAACATCAATGTGTGGTTGCCTCTCGAGCGCCCCCTACTGGGGACCTGGTCAGCAACCCAGGCATGTGCCCTGACTTGGAATCGAACCTGTGACCCTTTGTTTCGCAGCCTGGTGCTCAATCCACTGAGCCACACAAGCCAAGGCAACCTTTACTTTTTTGAACAACAAAGGATTTCTTTTTAATGGAGCCAACAATTTTATTGAGGTTCATAGGATCTATAACTATATCACTAAAAAAATGATTTTCTTATTATTCATTGACCATCATATCAGGTACCTTATGTGTTTTCATGAATAACATTTTTATTTAAACTTTTTTTATTAACCATCAAAATGAGTGAAGAGTAAAGGTATATAAAAGTAAATCGTTTCACGAGGCATAGAGACATCGTCCAGATACAATTTGGGGAGCTTTGTGGAGTGTCATTAGGATTTAAGGACTATCTTTTCTGCACCCACCCAGGGCAAGGTGCTTATTTAATGCAGATTTGAACAACAGGGTGGGCAAAGCCGCCTGGCAGTGGAGGCAGCCAGAGGGGCATGTTGCATGGTGTCTGTGCATCAGAGGACACAGTAAAATGCATGTGCGTGTTTTCCATCGACTATTTCTGATCCCTGTCTCATTCACATCTCCAAATGTGTAAATGCAAGGGGAGGATCGTGCACATCACCGAAGTCAGCTCACGTAAATGGGTCTGTATCCTGTTCCCTCTGACTGACTGAGGCCCGCTGATTCTTAATGCCCTTGACAACCAGATCGTGAATGAATTCCTAAACGTGCTTCCTCAGCACACATATTAACATTGGGATCTTCAGTGACAAAAATGAAATCCTTTAAACCAGCCCCAGCCGGGTGCCTCAGTGGGTTGGAGCAATGTTCAGTACACCAAAAGGTTGGGGGTTCGATCCCTGGTCAGAACACATACCTAGGTTGCAGGTTCAATTCCTGGTCAGGGCACCTTTGAGAGGCAACCAATTGATGTTTCTCTCTCACAATTATGCTTCTCTCTAAATCAATAAAACATATCCTCTGGTGAGGATTAAAAAAAAAAAAAAAAAAACCCTCTAAACCAAGAAACAAAGATCAAACCATGCTATCCGCTAATGCTGACAAGGAGCAGTTGCAGGCAGAATTTCCTCCAGCTTTAAGTTTTTAAAAATGTTACTGCTTTGTCATTGCAATGTGATGCCTAGATTCTATTTTAACTTTTTGCACCTGGCTGTGGAGTAGCCCTGCTTTTCTTCCAGCAGAAACTCATTGGATCAGCGCTGTGTTCATAGGAAAGTGTATTAGCTTCTGTTCCGCAGTGAGAATGAAGGATATTCACCTAAAAATAAAAGGCCAAAGTGAGAGGCAAAGAGCATGTATTTGCAATACAAAGAACAGCCATTTGGGAAGCTCTGATTCGGACGGAAACCCAAAAACCCAGTGTTCTAATTAGAGGACAAAGGTGACGTATATTTATAAGAATGGAAAGGGGAGTAATTACATCAATTACGGCAATGGACTAAAAATTTAAAACATTGTTTAGAATCAGCATCACTATGGGACTTTATCTGCGACAATGGAAATGCCTTCCTTTTATTGATGTAATTCCTTTATTTTCCAGTTGCCTGAATTTCAGAATTAGCTGACGTGAATTCAAAGGAGGGCCACAAAACAAAATGAAAGCAAATCTCAACATATTGGGATTATTCTCCCTTGAAGATATTCTTGCCCGGCCCCAGCCAGGTAGATCAGTTGGTTAGAGAGTTGTCCTGATATGCCAAGGTTGCGGGTTCGATTCCTGGTCAGGGTACATGCAACAATCAATCAATGAATGCATCAATAAGTGGAGCAACAACAAATTGATGTATCTTTCTCTCTCTCTAAAATCAATCAATAAATAAAGTTTTTTTAAAAGATATTCTTGACCTTGCCCAGGCTGGGCGTTGCTAGAAGCAGAACCTGATAACAGGATTCAGGTTGGACAGACTCAAGGGGGCATTCAGGGGAAGGGAGATCTCAGCCCAGACCTGCTGGCCAGTCCCTGTGGGAATGCTGTGCAGGGTGGGGCAGCCCCTGTCCCAGTTCTGAGGGGACGGAGGGGGGCAGTTCTCCAGGGCATGGACGACTAGGAGGAGTAATTGCCCTGTGTGCCCCTCACGACCAGCCCTCCAGGGGTGGCTCAGGCCGCCTCCTGGCAGCAGAAAGCAGTGGTAGTCCCGTGGACCTGTGCCCAGCAGCAGCTTCAGTTGGCATTGACCTTGGAAGGCCATGCGATGTTGGTATTGACATGTCAGATGCCCTCCCAGACATGGCCGCCTGCCAGCCTGTGGCCTTGTTGGCATGACATTCTAGAAGGTGCTCTACCTGAAGTGTTGCCCTGTGGGTGGCAAACCGTCAACAGAACTGGAGTTTTCCCACCAGGACTTCAGGCCCTCCGGCTTTGGGTCTGACGCAGGGGAGAGGATAAATTAACACCACGGAGTAAGGGGAGAACAGTTTCACAACGAAATGACTCTCGGGTTGCCAAAGTCATAGAAAATTTGCCTTATCTGCTGGGCAAAGGTTCCTCCACCTCTGTGCTGGGACACACCCTAGTGCTTAACTGTCCAGCAGGGAGGAGGCAGAGGCCTGCTGCCCTGGGCTCCAAACTCTGGGAGCCTGGAAACTGTCCCTCCCCCTGTCACCCTGGCGTGGAGGTGGCATCCCCAAGCAAAGCTGGTGCTGCACCTTCATCTCGGACGGCAGATGCTCCCTCCACTCTTGCCTCTGCTATTTCCAGGATAAGAATGTCCCAATGGAAACAGCACCAAAAATATGCTTTCCAAATTTCACAAACATCAGAACGACCGCGTTTTTGCCGTGGATACTGCACACCCACATTTTGGGACCAAACGTTCAGGAGAAGAAAACTCTTTCATTTTCATTTTTTAATTCAATTATTTATTTATTTATATTTAGAAACAAAACCAATTCTCGTAGTCCTGGGTATTATTTAGCATACGGATATCATTATTGCTTTCTGGAGTTACACTTTCAGCGTGTCAGTGTAAGTAAAAGAATTAAAAACATGTATACAGATATGGCATTAGTACCACCCATGTATAATGCGCATCCTTATTTTTCCCTCAAAAACTGGAGCCAAAAAGTGCGCATTGCAGCCTCCCTTACCCTGGGCAACATGGGTGTGCCCAGGTATTGCTTCCAATAAGTTCTCCCTGACGACCAGCTAGCCTGGGCTGGAGGCCGCTTTCTAGAGACACAAGCTGGCGAAGCTGCTGTGAATCCTGGGGACCTCCTCCCCGGGCCAGCAAACGCATGTCCGAGGTGGTGGCCGACTGCGGACAAGGAAGGTGTTTCTGGGCGGCATGCCGATTGGAGAGACAAGGAGGAAGTGCCAGGTAGGCCGGGAAGTCTCCACCATGCAGGCCTGGAGGGGCTTAGCATTCGCAGGGGCAGCCTTGGGTAGAAGCCAAGACCCAGCCTGCTCACCCAGCTTCCCTAGCTTAGTGTGAACTTGGGTGCTTTCCTGTGCTCACCTGGCCCTTGATCAGCCAGGAAGGGCTTGGGTGTGTGTGTGTCCCTCGTTCCAAGGACAGCAAGCGTTAACTACAGGTTGGTGTCCGAGTCAGGCAGCATTTACCATCTGGGAAAGCTGGCAGTGGAAACAGAGGCAGCAGCCCAAGGCGCAGTCTCCTGTTTCTCAGCAAAAGGAGGAGACAGGCAATGCCTTCCCAAGGGGGCTAATGTGGGTTCGGAGTGGGAGTCTCCATCCCTCCCCGGACACCCCAGCGTTGTCAGAAGAGCCCAGAGGTAGATACCAGGAGATGCTGCCTCGCTCAGAGCTTTCTAGGCTGCCCAGAGCGGGGCTGGAGTCCCTGCTTGCTGGTGGCTGGTCTCACCCTCACCTTCCAATAGAGCAGACCTGGGCCTCAGGTGCCAATCCCAGTTCGCTGGCACAGGCCAAAAGCAACTCTACAAATAACCATTGCAGATTCTTCTAGAAGCCGAATGCTGTGCCTGGTACCCTCATAGGCATTTTTATTCTTTCCATGAATCTTTGAAACAATTCTGGGAGAGGAGCTGTCTTAGCTCTGCTAGGCAAATGACAAAGCTGCCGCCACTCTGCCAAAGTCATGTAATAATTTGGAGAGCTGAGGGAACCACCGGGCGAAACTGAATTAGCTGGAGCTGGGGGTTAAAGGTGATGCATTTACCAGTGGTCCATCTGCTCCCATGAAGTTCGAAAGTCAGAAATGACAGGGCAGGGAAGAGGGGAACCCAAGGCACTCCAGGAGAGAGAGGAAAATGTTTGCATGTGTGTTTCTGGATGGATTGCTAAAACCATATAGAAAGGATTGCTATCTGATGTTTAACTTTGTTTTTTAAAAAAATTTTGTAAAGAATGTGTTTTCCAATTGGAGTTGCCAGACAATATTATGTTAGTTTCTGACATGCACCATAGTGTGTTAGGCATTAATATAATTTATAAAGTGATCCCCCCAATGAGTCTAGTACCCACCTGGCCCCATACATGGTTATTACAATATTATAGACTGTATTCCCTGTGCTGTACTTCACATCCCTGTGCCTATTTCGTAATTATCCATTTATACTGCTTCATCCCTTTACCTTTTTCATCCGTCCCTCAAACCCTCTCCCACCTGGCAATCAGCAATTTGTTCTCTGTATCTGTGAGTTGGTTTTGTTGGTTTTGCTTTGTTTTTTTTTTTAGATGCTACACATAAGGAAATCATACACTGTTTGTCTTCCTCTGTCTGACTTACTTCGCTTAGCATAACACCCTCTAGGTCCTTCCTTGTTGTTGCAAATGGCTAGATTTCCTTCTTATTCATGGCTGAGCAGTATTCCACTGTATACAGGGACCACATCGTTTTCATCCTTCTGTCTCCCGATGGCCACTTAGGCTGCTTCCCTGATCATAGGTTTAACTTCTGCATGGGTACCCCTGCCAGGAGCGCCTTGTAGCTAAATGCTGTTCGTGTCAGCATTCATTTCTTAGCTAGTCGTCCTTGACCTCAAAGCAGCAGTAATTTTGCAAAGTCTGTTTTTAAATATATTTTATCAATGATGCTATTACAGCTGTCCTAATCCCCCTCTCTGTCCCCCTCCACTTGGTACCCCCATTCCCTGCCACAGTCCCCCCCTTAGTTCACATCCTGGGTGATGCATATAAGTTCTTTGGCTTCTCCATTTCCCACACTGTTCTTATTATCCCCCCAGCCTGCAGGTGGCCCAGCGCTTTGGAGCACAGGAATGGGTTCTGGGTCTGAAAACTGGAGGTGTCCTTCCGTGGACCCACATACAATGGATTGAAAGGTCTTTTTCTTCACTGCGTCATTGTCCTTGAGATAATTTTGTCGCGATGATCTCACTCACCGATGTGCACCATCTCCTTTTATTTTAATCTCACACGTTTGTAACATGGAAAGCACAGATGACAATTTTGACATTCACAGAAATGTAGATTTCATTAGCATGTTGATTGCTTGATCTGAAAACCCAGATGCTTAAATATCAGGGAAGGTCTGGTAGAGCAAATCCTCAATTTCCATCATTCAATATTCTAATTTTATCAAATTAAAAATTGGGAAGGTAATTTTATTTAACTCCCCACCTTCCCTTTTTTTAGTTCTTCAGAATAATTACAGAAATTCAAATTGCATGAAAAGAAGGGGAAAAATAAGATAACCAAAGCCGTATCCCTATGCATTTCTTTTTCTTTCTTTTTCTTTTTTTCCTAGTAGCAAACATTTATAATAAAAGCTCAGTAACTTCCATTTTGGAATAGAAAATTTACAATAGTGTCAGTATAAAGAAGAACTCTTCGATGCCAGTGATTAAGGAGACAGATCTTGCCCTGGCTGGTGTGGCTCAGTGGATTGAGCAGGGGCTGTGAACCAAAGTGTCACTGGTTCGAGTCCCAGTCAGGGTACATGCCTGGGTTGCAGGCCAGGTCCCCAACAAGGGGCACATGAGAGGCAACCACACATTGATGTTTCTCTCCCTCTCTTTCTCCCTCTCTCCCCCTCTCTAAAATAAATAAATAAAATCTTAAAAATTTTTAAAAAGAAGACAGATCTAAATAAAGCTTCATTTAAATTTTTTTTAGTTAAATCTAGTGGGGTGACATTGGTTAATAAGATCATACAGGCTTCAGGTGCAAATTTCTATGAAACATGACGTGTGTATCGCACTGTGTGCCCACCACCCAAAGTCAAATCTTCTTCTGTCACCACGCACTTGTCCCCCTTTACCCTGTACCACCCCCACCCCTGTCCCTCTGGTCACTACCATGCTGCCATCTGTGTCCCTGAGTTTCAGTTTTATGTCCCACACATGAGTCAAATCATTGGTTCTTAGCTTTTTCTGACTGACTTACTTTGCTTAGCATGATATCCTCAAGATCCATTCATGTTGTGGCAAATGGCAGTGTTTTATCTTTTTTTTAAAGACTTTATTTATTTATTTTTAGAGAGAGGGCAAGGGAGGGAGAAAGAGGGAGAGAAACATCAAATGTGTGGTTGCCTCTCACACGCCCCCTACTGGGGACCTGGCCTGCAACCCAGGCATGTGCCCTGACTGGGAATTGAACTGGTGACCCTTTGGTTTGCAGGCCTGCGCCCAATCCACTGAGCTACACCAGCCAGGGCTATTTCATCTATAGACACTGCTTCTGCTTCATCCAGTCCTCTGTCCAAGGGCACAGTGGTTGTGTCCACGTCCTGGCCACCGTGACTAATGCTGCGATGGACACAGGGTGCATGTGCCCTTGTGACTAAATGTTTTTGAGTTTTTTGGGTAATGTCCAGGAGAGGGTCACTGGGTCATATGATAACTCTATACTTTATTATTTGAGGAACTGCCAGACTGTTTTCCATGGTGGCTGCCCCAGTCTGCCTTCCCACCAGCAGTGAATGGGATTCCTTTCTCTCACACCCTCTCCAACCCTTGTTAGCACTTGCCCTGCTGGTAACAGAGAGTTGCTTTAACAAAACTGTTGTTCTATCTAGACTTTCTCCTCGGTGTTTCATAGCTTCCAGGTCAGATTTCTAACTCAGTAAAAGCACCACGTCCAGCTGGTCAACTTTCCACAACCGAATTTGAAATTAAAATATTATCAATGCTCCCTATGCTTCAAACCAAGTAGTTTGGCGATAGAATTAAGTTAGGTGGGTACTCGTTCTTACGTAAATCCAATCAGAGCCGTACCAAAACTGGGCTCACTAAACACTTTCTCACAGTTCTTATCTCTAAGATACTGGAAAGAAAGCTAATGAGACAATAAGTATAAAAATTGAGATTCAACTCAAACTCATACTAGAGCAATTTCTCATTGTGTTATGTAAAGCGAACCTGGCTGCATTATTAATTTAGTTCATCTCACGGAATCCTGAAGGTTTGGGTCTGTTGGAATCTTCTCTTCTACAAACCTATAGCTTCTAGTACTTGAGTAGTAATTTATCTTTTTATTTTCCTTTCTTTTCCATTTGAATTAACGAGTGAAATTCTATGTTCCTTTGATTGTCTCCTGAACACAATATAAGAATACCTAGTTGAGCCCTGGCTGTTGTAGCTCAGTGGATTAAGCATGGGCCTATGAACCAAAAGGTCAGCCGTTCGATTCCTAGTCACGACACATGCCTGGGTTTCAGGCCAGGTCCCCAGTAGGGGGTACACGAGAGGCAACCACACATTGATGCTTCTCTCTTTCTCCTTCCTTTCCCCTCTGTCTAAAAAATAAATAAGTCTTTTTTTAAAAAAATAATGTCCACATTTGAGAAGTTTTCCAATTATGTCATTGGCACCTAGCAAGACAAACTTGAAATGTGTCGTTTGCCCTCCTTCATGCCAGGCTTGTAAAGACCCCCTGGGGAAGCTGTGACACCCCATGGCACTGAGTGCTTCCATGTAAACTGTGCCTGGAACATCACTTCCATATCAGTGAATTCTTCCTGTGCTCCCAAAGTTACACAGAGGTGAAGGGTTTTCCTTCAAAATCGAGTAAATATAGGTACATGATTAGCATTCACAGTGGATGCCAAGCATGAGCTTTGGAAAAAGTTGAGGCAGAGGCATTTCAGGGGGTGGGTAGGAAATGCTGGGCTAATGCGACTCAAGCTGGCCCCACTGAAAAGGCTGCACTCTTTCATGTATGCACTCATTCAAGACTATGATAGCCAGATGACCACTGACAGCTTTTCCTGTGCCGAAGAGGAGTCATTGGCTGACTGAAAGCACAGGTTGGATAAAGACAGTCAAGGTGTATTCGAGCCCTGGCTGGGTGGCTCGGTTGGTTGGAGCATCATGCCATATACCAAAAGGTTGTGGGTTTGATTCCTGGTCAGGGCACGTATGTGGCTTGTGGGTTTGGTCCCCGGTTGGGGCATATATGGGAGGCAACAAATTGATGTTTCTCTCTCACACGGATCTCTCTCTCTCTCTCTCTCTCTCTCTCTCTCTCTCTCTCTCTCCCCCCTCCCCCGCCTTCCTCCCTCTCTAAAATCAATAAGCATATTCTCAGATGAGGATTAAAAAATAATTTAAAATAAAATACTATTTATCGAAAAAACTAAAATTAAAAGGGTGCACATATTCCAGGCTGTCCTGCTTCTACCACGCTTGTCCCATGCAAATTCCTAGAAGGCAAGCAACCCCATAACCCACACCCAACCCTCTGCCCCACTTACAGATCCCCTCAAGTTCCAGTTCCTGAAACTGTTTAAACCTCATCCGGAAAGACCCTCTACTCTGTGCGGAGGTCATTATCTGAGTCAAAATGGCCCATCAATTGTGTGGTGAATGCATTAGGTACACAGGGACCCCAATGTGCGAGAGCCTAAGGTCCTAGTGCTCAAGTTCCAGTTCTGTCCCCGTCCTTTGGTTCTGTGAGGAGAAGTGACAAGACTAGGGTTTTGCATACAACTGGAGGTTAAAGTTTAAGGTTAAAGTTCTCCCCTCCGCGCTCACTTTGGCTGCATGATGTGTGGTTTTGGTCTGCTGTCTCTGAAAAGCAGCTCAGCATCTTGTCACACCAGACACGATCATTTGGAGCTGGTTCTGCAGTTATACTACTATTTTAATGTCAAATTATTTCTTTCTTTATTTTACCATGTGACTTACCTAAACATAAGAAATTCTTAAAAAATGTGTGCCACCCAGAGACTTGAAGAACAGAGACTGTGCAGAGACAGCAGCACTCAGTATGAGTTGGTAGGGGACTGCCTGTCCCTGCTGCTGGAGTGTGAGGCTGCACAGCGCCCTCGGGTCTCCCTGGCTCCATTCTTCCCCTTTGTGAGGAGGGCACAGCACTCACCTACATCACACACGTGTCGCTTTGTTTCCCTTTAGAGATTTCAATGTTCGTCATGATTGTTAGTATGCATCAGAGAAAACTAATTGTCTTCCTGTCTTAATCCTAAGAAATGATTCTTCTACTGTAGCAGTCCTCAGCCTTAGATGAAATTACAGACCAAACTCTATGTCTCATTGCTACCTTCTGTAGTGGTTTTCATTGGTTGACTGAGAGAGAGAGAGAGAGAGAGAGAGAGAGAGAGAGAGAGAGATTTGTTGTTCCACTTTCTTACACATCCATTGGTAGATTCTTGTGTGTGCCCTACCTGGGGATCGAACCCACAACCTTGTCATATCGGGATGATGCTCTAACTAACTGAGCTAGCTGGCCAAGGATTACAGTGGTTTTCAGAAACCCAACTGCAGTTTGAGAAATCAATGGTTGTAAAATTGTCCAATACATTTAAAAATTGCAGTTTGCACTCTGGTTGGGTAGCTCAGTTGGTTAGAGCACTGTCCCAATACACCAAGTTTGCAGGTCCCTGCCTCTCTCTTGTGTGTGTGTACCCTCCCTCTCTGCATTCTGCTCTTTCTCTCAAATCAACAAATTAAATTTTAAAAAAGAATACAAACTGCATACTATGCCCAAATTATTTTAACAGGGCTGTATCTCTTATTTATGATTAATTTCAGGAATTTTTTCTACTTTGGAGAATTTCAGTAGTTAAGGCAATGAAAGGAAAATTAATTAGTCATCATACGTATATGAAAACAAGGAAAGCCAGGTTTCTGATCAAATGGTTCCGTCTACAATGACCATGGCAATGGATTTAAACCTCTCGCCAGCCTAGAATATCACAGGGCACCCAGGGGCAGGGATGGGTATTGAAAGCATGCCTTCCATACTCTTCCCACCCCTTCTTTACTAGTCTGACCTCTTTCCTTGCCTGATCTCCCTGTAACCAGTATCTCACTCATTTTCTCTCTGTTTCTCTTTGCAAACTAATTTCTCACTGCTTCTTCATGCAGAATAGACTCACCTTCGTGTGAAAAGCATGTCAGTCTTGAGCAAGAAGAAACAAAGGAAGATACCCTTGTAAGTCTCTCCCCAGCTAAAGTAGGCAGCTCAATTAAATTCTGCTCAAAGCAGGCAAGCGGACAATGAGTGAACATTCGAGAAGTCTCCGTTGCTGCTTTTCTTTTAGAAAACTAGCCTCAAGGTCCCTAAAGTGTAGATGGCATTGGGTGGCTGCCGATGCAAGAGCCACAGATTAAGAAAAAATTTCTCAGGTCCTGAGGGTGTGGCTCAGTTGGCTGGCTGTTGTTCCGCAAAGTAAAAGGTCACCAGTTTGATTCCCAGTCAGGGCACATGCCTGGGTTGCAGATTCCGCCCCAGTAGGGATGCATATAAGAGGCAACGGATCGATGTTTCTCTCTCATCTTGATGTTTCTCTCCCTCTCTTTCTCCCTTTCACTCTGTCTAAAAATAAATAAATAAAATCTTTTTAATTTTTTTGTTTTTTTAAAGATTTTATTTATTTTTAGAGAAGAAGGGAGGGAGAAAGAGGGGGAGTGAAACATCAGTGTATGGTTGCCTCTCTCAAGCCCCCCACTGGGGACCTGGCCTGCAACCCAGGCATGTGCCCTGACTGGGAATCAGACCAGCGACCCTTTTGTTCGCAGGCCTGTGCTCAATCCACTGAGCTACACCAGCCAGGGCCAAATAAAATCTTTTTTAAAAAAAAAAAGGAAAGAGAAAGTTTCTCAGGACTAGGGATTTCAAAAACTCCATGTGAAATGCTGCTGTCAATAGTCTTTTCCACAAGATTATGAGCAAAGCCAATGTCCATGTGAGACCAGATTAGACCCGCAGCACGGAGGTGGTTCTCTGTCTTGCTTGGATCCTCACCGAACATCTGTCTGTCCAGCCTCCTTATCACCAGTTCCGAGAGGCATCTCTAAATCACTGTCTGTTTTCACACAAGAACAACTGGTAACGTGGCTAATTGGAGTGAGTTCGAAACACACATGAAACCCTCAGCTGTGAACACTACCCTGCAAACCCCGGTTTCTTGTTCCTGCAGTGAAAACAGCGCCTTGCAAATCTGTCTCACTTGAGCTTCTACTTTGGCAGGTCCTGGTTTTCCTATAACCTTTTTCATTTCAAAACAGCCTAGTGCAGTTTAGCACATTTTAAAGAAAATGCATATTCTCAACACTTCCCCTTCCTTCTGCCTCCAAAAAGGCTAAATTGAAGCAATTTGGCCATGTCAAGGAAATGGAACTTGGGAGCCTGGACAGTTCCCACACATTAGTCTCACTAGAAAATTTCATCATGTCCCTAAATAAGATTTAAGTGCCTGGGTCCAGAAAAATCTCCACATATTGAAGCCCATTTCAGAACGTCCTCGGGGATGACTCCTTCATCCTTCTCCAACAGATACGGGTAATTCCACAGCTGCTTCTGTGGAAAAGCAATGGGCAGACAGTGTGCAGGGTGAGGGGTGAGGGCTGTGAGCAGCCAGGAGAGTGGGAAGAGTGGTCTCCTTTATGCAAGACAGGTGGGCAGCTTTCTCACCTGCATGCTTCATTTCAGTCTATGGGCAGGGAAGCAGACAGACAGATATTTATAAGAGCTGGCTTATTCTGTGTGTCTCCACCTATCGATAAGGATGCTAATAGAAATACATGAGGCTCACCTGTACCCAGGTTCCCTTCTGGGAACCAATGCTGTGGCTGCATCAGCCATCATGGTTCTTACTATAATTGCAATAACCATCAGGAATTTTTGAAAGAGGAAAGGTTTCTTACTTACAGGTCCTGGAAGGTACATAGCATACCTGGGGCCATGTGGTGGGGTCAAGGGTAGAGAATGAGAACGAACATGGGCCCATGGTTCTAACTTGGGCAGGATAGAGGTGCCTTGGGTTCTACAGGTTCAAACTTTATTGGTGAAATGAAAATGTCAGGCCAGGAACTGAAGTGTCTGCAGGAAAGAAAAATAAGGAGGGCAAATGGGCAGTTCTCTAAGTCAACCAAACTCTGCCAAAAACCAAGGAGCTTGGGAAGAGGCAGCACGGTTCTTCGCCTACTCCAGCAACGTGTTTGATAGAAATGCCTCGGTAATCAAGGTTCAAGCCAGGCAGGTATCAATGACCCACAGACATGGACAACAGGGTGGGCATTGACTGTGGCATTGGGGAGGGCAGGGGAGAGCAACGGGAGGTGGTGAGAATTGGGACAACTGTAATGGAACAACAATTTTAAAAAACTGTCAAGGCTTATGAAGTCCATCCATAAAGTATCCAGCCATATACTATGAAAAATAGAGACATTTACTGAAAAAACAAAGTACAAGAGACATTGTACACAGGACAATGACGTCTCAGTCCCCTTTGAAGTAGGCACCTTGGGACATCTCACAGTTCTTCCAATCATTATCAGCTGCCCTGTCGTATTTTCCTGAATCTCATCAATGCTCTGAAATCTCTTCCCTTTCAAAGATGATTTTAGTTTTGGGAAAAGCCAGAAGCTGCAGGGCACCAACTCTGGGCTGTAGGGGGGCTGAGTCACCTGGGGGATTTGATGTGTTGTCAAAAAACTCTGCATGAGACATGATGCATAAGCAGGTGCATTGTTATGAGGAAGCTGCCAATCACCACAGCTGCGGCCTTCTGAATCATCTGAATAGTTTCCATGGAGGTATGTCCAAGCTTAACACAAAATTTGATGCAGATTTGTTGATCTACTAGCTCAGTCATTTTGAATGTGATGGTCACACAGTACACATGCTCACTCAGCAGCATCTACCACCCCCACTGACAAGTACAGTGAAGTCCTCATGGTTCACACATGCACATTCCAGTCCACTCTCCTCGGCTTCCAGGTTACATCGATGCCACGCAGAATGTCCTTTTTATATCACCAATGGATGGATGTTTTCTGGACATTCCTTGTGTACTACCTGGGTACAAAAAAACATATTTTGCACATATCACCCACCAACACTGACATACTTGAAAACAGAAAGCAAGGGAAACAAGATGATATGGGCTGAAGGTTCCCTCCTACTCATGTCATATATTGAAATCTAACCTCCAAAGTGATGTTTGGCATTTAGAAGAGGGGGGTGCTTTGGAGGTCATTAGATCATAAGGTGGAGCCCCCATGAATGGGATTAGTGCCCTTATAAGAAGAATTCCAGAGAACTCTCTTGCCTCTTCCATATGTGAGGTTACAATGAGAAGTCAGCTGTCAGCACTGCAGAAGAGAGTCCTTACCAGAACCCAACCTGCTGGCACACTGGTCTCAAGCCCCCAGTCTCTAGGACTGTGAGAGATGAAATCTGTTGCCTAAGCCCCCCACCTGCTATATTTTGTTATAGCAGCTTGAACTAAGATATGAGTCCAGTGAGAACCTTACCTTCAGGGGAGACTGTATTATGCTATTCTTCAAACTTTCCTTTTGGAATCTGGACTTCCAGTTTATACCATGGTACACTTTTCATCTGGACAAGAAGAGAAAAATGTACCATATTATGAAAAAAAAATTCTAGGAAAAAGTTAGCTCTCAATCAGGATCATTTCTAAGGGAAGGTGACTAATTAGAAAATACCAGAAGGTGTAAGCCATGGGGTAAAGCAAAGTTCTCTCCTTCAGCCTGCTCCTTCTTGACCTCTTGACTAGCCCAAGGTATCCCTGTGCCTTGGGTCCTCCACAGGTCCTATGGGCCTTCAGCTGCTCTTCCCTCTAAACTTCTCCAGGTCAGAGCTCTGGTTGGCCAACAACAGACAGATTTTTTAAGGCTGAGGCTTCTCATCCAATTCCTTCTTGCAGGCTTTAAGATCCAGCCTTGGGCCCTGGCTGGTACGGCTCACTTGGTTGGAGTGTCATCTGTAACTGAAAGGTTGCAGGCTCAATTCCCAGTCAGGGCAGATACCTAGATTGTGGCTTTGATCCCTGGTCTGGCAATGTACAGGAGGCAACCAATGAATGCTTCTCTCTCGCACAGATGTTTCTCCCCTCTTCTCTCTCTAAAAGCAATGAAAAAATAGTCTCAGGTGAGGAAAGAAAAACAAAATCCAGTCTTGGAAATGATGGAAACAATTCTTCCTTGTTGATTTTGGGATAAAGTGATGGGACACTCTTCATAGGTGAAGGAAGAAAAATCCTTCTGCCTTTTCATAGGAGCCTGAAGAAACCATGCCTTTGTTCAATGCAAAATTCTAACATGGCCCAAGAAAATTCTAAAGCCATCATATACAAAAAAAAAAAAAAAAAAAAAAGCTAAACTAAGCACTAAAACATGTGAACAGAAACTTCTGTAATTCATTTCTTAATATATATTTACAGGAAGGAGCTATTTACCATTTGGTTTGTTATTGTATGTGTTCAATTCAGGAATGATCACACTTTGAGTCTTCTCTGTCTGATAATAAAAACATTACCCCTAATGTTTCCTAATGCTGAGGCTGCGGTAGTGAAAATGGGTGATATCTAGGGCCCTTTTCAATCCATCTGTAGGGATCAGGGTTACTGCAGAAAACAGAAGTCACTATGGAGATTTTAGCCAGGAAATGGTTAAACACATAGAAGTAGGCACTTACACAACAGAAAGGATGGCTGAAGATCTCCAGGAAAGATGCCCTGAACAACATAGATGTCACTCACAGAAAAGTTACGACCTCTGAAGCCACTAAGTGCTGCCTCTGAGTCACCCCTACAATTGCACACCAGGTATCACTGAGGTACTTGACTGTGGCTGTCCCTTCTTTCACTCAAGAATCAGGGAGAGGCCACTGGAAGGTGGCTCCCACAAAGAGCCTCTTATTACCAGGACCTTGGCCAACAGGGCAGGAGCTCAACCTTCATCATGGCTTCTCTTTCAGATCTTGTGTGGTTAATCCAATTGGAGAGACTAATTGACATTCTGAATCCTAGCTGCAAGGGAGTCTAGGAAACAGAGGTTTAATTTTTCAACTTCAAACAGAAATCAAGGTGGAGTGCAAACTAGTTCAGATTATCATTTATTCCTCTTGCTGCTTGAGAAATGAAGAAGAAGCATCAGGAAGAATGACAAGTGTGAGATGCTCAAAAGCAAACCCCACAACTTGAGATGGGCAGGGAGGTTGTTAAAGGTTGTTATAATGACAAAGCCAAATGGAAGTCCTTGGGCACCTTGACCCAGTACTGTCTGGAGCCCAGCCTGTGACCTGAGAACAGCCCTGTGTCACAGAGGCACAGACCTGGGACCATCACCAGGACCCCACCAAGGTCACCCAGAGTGTCTCAGTGATGTCTCCCACGCTGGGCTGGAACCCCATCCCAGTATGAAGTATGACAAGGAGATGACAGATGAGAGATTACCAAGGAAAAGCACTGCCTGGGGTTCAACTGCTGTTGGGCTCAAAGGCTGGTTGACTAAGAAGTAACCACATTTGCTCATAAACACAGACAGCAGGGATGCTGGCATCTATTTAAAATAACTGAGAGGCAATGTTTTTCTTTCATATTTATCTAAATGTACATGGTTGGCTTCATATTTGACATTAAATTGTTTTCTCATATCAAGCCTGTCATTTCTGATAACTAAATATTTTATTTCATGTGGCGTATTTTAATTGATGGGTGACAGGAGAGTTTATTCTGTGACACAGGTTACCCAAAAGCAGAGATGATGGGTGAGTAATGCCACTGAGATTTTTAACAGCTTTGACTAATGAGCTACCACTTTTCAACTCTTCCTCAAGATGAGTGATGCCATTTTCAAAAGAGAAATAAATACTCAGGGACTGATTTTCTGAAGAGCCTAAGTAGGTAGGAGCGTTGAAATTTCTGTCCAATTGAGTTATAAAGGGGACATCGTTGGATCTTGGTTTCTCTGCGGAAACTAGAATATTGACCAGATGGCCAGCAGGTGCACAGGAGTGAGTGTGAGCCTGCGGGACACGACCCTGAGGTCTTTGGTGATCCACAGCTATCATGACCGAGTGTAGCAGAGTCCTTTCTGGGTGTTTGCTTCTGAGGGCAGAGCTCCTCCAGAGAAAGAACTGAATGTGCCTGGGAGCCTTGCATGGTCGTGGGAAAGGCTCCATCATGGGTGACCTGTGACCTCAGGAGTGTCCCACGTTATGTGGGTGGACTCCTTTCCCTTGCAGTTGATGCTCCCCCTGGTCTGTAGAGAGAAAATAGGGCCCAGACAGCAAATGGCTTGTATTCCAACATGGTCCCCATCTGTGAACGAAGAACGAAGGGCCAGGCACCTGCGCAGAATCCCATGTCCAGGCAGATTGGAGGAAAGTCAGCCAACAATAGCCTAACTCTTGACACGTGACATATCCCATTTTCCCCTCAAAATCCCTCCTCTTCTGCACATTCCTTACCCCTGGAGTTTCCTTTTGCTTTTATCCATTCCCTCACCCAACACCCTATTTTTATATTTCCTTTCTGGACACAGACAGTTTATTCTAGTTACTTAGCAACTGTACATCTCCCTTACCCACCTTAATGCTTGGGGACTTCCTGACCTCATTGCACTTTGCTGGGAGGCAGAACCTGCCGAATGCGTATTTCAGAAGCTGGGTATGCATTCTCTGAAGCAAGATGTAGCTCTGGCCAGGGGAGTCTAGTCCACGGCCCCCGGGCCACATGCAGCCCAGGATGGCTGTGAATGCAGCCCAACACAAAATCATAAATTTACTTAAAACATGATGAGATTTTTTTGTGATTATGTGTCACATTGTATTTAATGTGTGGCCCAAGACAACTCTTCTTCCAGGGTGGCTCAGAGATGCCAAAAGGTTGAACACCCCTGCTCTAGACTGACCCTTGGAGAAAAATAGTGAATATATCCTCAGCATTGAACTCACAGGAGCTAAGTGACATTTCTCAAAAGGGAAGTGTGGCTCAGTGGGGGTATTGCACATCATGACTGAAAAGTAACAAGTGACTCCCAGCTTGGGACTGGCTGACTCAGCATCCCTCTTTAGCCTGGTCAGCAGGCAAAGCCCTTTTGCTCTGGAATAAGTCACTGTTCCCAGGAGTAGCTCATTGCTCTGGTTTAACTGGTGTCATTGTTTTGGTCGAAATTTCTCTTGTGATAACTGCCCGTGAAGTTGCAGAAACGATACTGAGGAACCCTTTGCATGCTCTGTCCAGTTTTCCCAATGGTAACATTTTGCAAAATTATACCACAGTGTCCCAAGGAGGATATCAACAATGATTTAACCCACCAGTCTTATTAGGACCTCGCCACTTTTACTTACACTCACTTGTATGTGTGTTTGTTGGGTTCTACACAATTGTACCACCTGTGTAGGTTGGAAGAGGAAAAATTCACTACAAGAGGAAAGATTACTAAACATTCTGATGGCACAAAAACCTGTGTTGCGCTTTTATAATGACACTCTCTTCTTTCCCTCAACCCCCAGCAATCACTCATCAGTTCTCCATTTCTAATTTCTTTTTAACTTGGAAAAGCACAGTGTGTAATCTCTTAGGATTCATGTTTTATTTTTTAATCTTTACCCAAGAACATATCCACTGATTTTAGAGAGAGAGGAAGAGGGAGAGAAAGAGAAACATCAATGTCAGAGACAAACACCCATTAATCACCTCCTGTATGTGCCCAGACCAGGGATCCTGCAACCTTTTGGTTTATGGGATGATGCTCCAACCAACGGAGCCACCTGGCCAAGGTGAAGCAGTGTTTTGTTTTTCCACTGAACTTTATTCCCAGGAGATTTATCAAAGTTGCCACATGTATTATAGCCTGTTTCTTTAGCCCTCCTTGGCATGCATACACAACAGTTTTCTCATGCATTTACTTGTGGAGGGACATGTGGGCTGATTCAGTGGTTTTTTTTTAAGGTTTTATTTATTTATTTTTAGATAGAGGGGGAGGGAGGGAGGAACGGAGGGAGAGAAACATCAATGTGTGGTTGCCTCTTACACATCCCCTATTGGGGACCTGGCCTGCAACCTAGGCATGTGCCCTGACTGGGAATCAAACCCTCGTCCCTTTGGTTTGTAGTCCAGCAGTCAATCCACTGAGCCACACCAGCCAGGGCAAATTCAGTTTTTGACCATTACAAATACAGCTACTGACATTCATGTGTAGGTTTTTGCATGAACATCATTTTTATTTTAAATTTCGCTGAGATAATGTCCAGGAGCACTGTGGCTGGTTCACATGGTGATTGTATGTGTCGTTCAATAAGATGGTGACAAAGCGTCAGCCAGGTGGCTGTGCTGACTGCCTTTCCATCCCTACCAGCCAGGCACAAGCAATCCAGGTCCCCCCATCCTGGCAGCCTTCGGTCAGCATTTCTCGCCCGGCCACTCCCATGCACACACAGTTATATCTTGCTGTGCTTTTAATTTGTATTTCGCTGATGGCTAATGATGCTCAAAATTTTTTCATCCTCTTTTTTTGCCATCTGCATGTGGTCTTCGGTGAAAAATCTCTGCATGCCTTGTGGCCATTCCTAATTAGGCTGTTTGTTTCACTTTTGGGTTTTTAGAGACCTTTAGATGTTTTAGCTCCCAGGCCATTGTCAGATATATGGGGAGGGAACAGTTTAGCTTGGTCTGTAGCTCATCTCATCCTCTTCTCATTGGCTTTTGCACGGTGAAGTCTTCAGTTTTAAGGAGATCCAATTAATTTATTTTTCCTTTTATGAAGAGTGCTTTTAGATGGAGTCTGAGAACTCCACCTAGTCCTATATCCCAGAGATTTTATTCTATATTTTTTCTAAAGGTTTTATGTTTTAAAATTAAGTGTATGGTCATTTTTAATTTATTTCTGCATAGTGTTAGGTTAAAGTCAAGATAATTTATTTATGTATTTTTTGCCTCTGGATGTCCAACGGATTCAGTGCTGCTGATTGAAAGGCCAACCTTCTTTCACAGAATTGCTTTTGCAATCTGTCAAAAATTTCATACAAAAACCTACCTGTGGGGGTCTGTTTCAGGGCCTTCTGTGTAGTGCCTCTCCCATCACACTGCCCCCTGTCATGGCTCTGTGACAACTCTGTGACCTCGCGTGTCACATAGAGTCAGTCCTTCCTCTCACCGTGTGGCTCTTTGTCAAGGTTGTGTTCACTATTCTAGCAGCTGTTCCTTTCCATGTATATTTTAGGATAAGCTTGCCTACATCTACAGAATGCCTGGATAGGCTCTGATGGGCCTCACATGAAACCAATAGGTTATTCAGTAACAACTGACACTGTGAGTACGTTGACTCTTCCCCCCATGGAGACGGTGTCTGTTTGTTAAGCCCCTTTGAGTCCTCGCATCATCGTTCTGTCGTTTCCATCATGAGGATCTTGCACATATGTTGTGCAGTATAGACCAGGCTTATAATTTAATTTAAAATGATTGTGAATGGTATTGTGTTTTTAATTTTTGTTTCCATATGTTCATTGTTAAGTATGTAGATATGTGATTGATTTGTGGGTGTTGATCTTGTATTTGTGATGTGCTGAGTACACTTCTAAGGTGTAGGAAGCTTTTGAAAAAAATTTTTTGGTAGATTCCTTGAGGTTCTCTATGTAAACAATCATGTCACCTAAAATAGGAACATTTTGTTTCTTTTCAATATGTATGCCTTTTATTTCTTTTTTCTTGCTTTATTGCACTGACTGAAACTCCCAGCACTGTGCTAAATAAGAGAGGCGAGAGCAGACATCCTTGCCTCATACCCATTCGAGCAGGAAAATATCTAGACTTTCAGTATGATGTTTGCTGTAGGTTTTTTCGTAGATGTCCTTTATCAGGTTCAGGCAAGTCCTTTTTAGTTTCATTTGCTAGTGCTTGATGTAAGTGATGCTTCTTGTAATTTTATTTTTTTTCTCTCCTTGCTGGTGTTACACAGGTGTCATACAAGGGTTACACTTTCTGCTAAACCACTGACTATGTATTTGTATTTTGTAAGCTTTTCTGCACATGTGCCACATGTCAAGAAAATATTTTTATATATCGCAATTTCCTAGAATTAAATGTAAAGAGAAAAAGAAAATAAATTCTGAAAGTTGCCAGAGAGAAAACATAGATAACCTACAAAATAGCAAGATTCCGATGAATATAGTTTCATATTAACAATAGTGAACCGAAGAAGATAATACAGCAATATTTTTAAGGTGCTAAAAGAAAGGTCCTTTTAAATTAGAATTCTATTTTCAGTTAACTTCATTCAAATGTAAGAGCAACATGATGAGTTAGAACAGCAATTTTTAACTGATGTGCTACAAAAAGTTTTTAAACATACAATACCTGACTACACAGTCAGGGGCACTGACCTCTTTTTCCTTAGATTGTCAAATTAAAAAAAAAAAAATGACAACAGCCAACGCAATAGCCATCCAGTGTGAATGAATCAAAATTATAACTATTTTTTGTCAGATCAGCAAAACATATAATGTATTTTGTGGTGTGTCACAGAATTTTAGTAATTAGTTTACGTGTGCCGTGAGATGAAAAAGGTTGAAAATCGCTGACTTAGACCATCAAAAACTGAGAATTTTACCTCTGACAGACTCTCTCTGCAAATGTGAACAGAAATTATATTTCGGCAACAAAGGGAAAAAATCAAGAGGGGGAAATTGGATACAGAACAAATGAACAAAGTGAAAGATATTTTTACCTAAATGACCTGTTTTTGAGTTTTGCAATATAAATCTGGTCATAAAATGCAGATAATAACAGAAGGGAGGAGGAGGAGGAAGAGAAATATTACAGCATGCTGAGATTTTTATCTTATTTGAGAAGATGCAAACATTGATTTGTTGTTTATTTTGTTCAAGTATGTGTGTGAATAATTTTAAAGCAACACTAAAAATGTAATAGAATGTGTAACTTTCAATTAGTAGTTCAAAGCGAACAAGCACTTATAAAAAATAAAATAGGTAATAAATCAGAGTGAGTCCATTTAATGCTAAAATGTCCTTTTTACTATATAGTTCTATTTCTTTCAAAGGACCCAATTATATAAAAATAGTGTCTGCCCTGAGACTTCGGCATAAACTAGAGTTTTCATTATTTTTGAAGCAAGAGGAAACTCCTGACCTGGGATCAGATTAGTGTTTCTTGAAATCTCTCTCAAAGGCTTACAAGGGAATTTCTGACCAATTCCTCTCGTGAGTGAAAATCCAAAGTCACAGAAGCTCTGTTCAAAGCACTTGTAGTTTCAGAAGAGAGAGAAGAAGCGCTCTCCGTGCTTAGCGCTGAAGTCACACGGGGGAGGACGGCGGGGTATCACCAACAGAAGCTCATCCAGTTCTGCCCCACGGTGATGACGAACGCCCTGCACGCACTGCCCATGTGCATGGCCTCTCTGGCTAGCACGTACTGTGAATAGCCACATTAGCAACGTCCAGATAAAAGTTGGGCTATATTCTCATTTGTGTGCATAAATAAAAGATAAAGTACCATCAGAACACAGGGACTCTTAAAGGAGGTACGTTTTTCTTCACAAATCTGAGAAACACGGATCAAACTTAAATGGTCAAGACAAAAGAATACATTAAATATATTTACACAAGAGAGCTATTTAACAGGATGAGTTGGATATATGTTTTTGACAGGAAAATATTTTTATAATATAATAAATGATCACAATGAAGATTATAAAGAGAGATATGTGGACTCTGTTTTTTTTTTATACTGAGAATCCATCACACACACGTTCTACAGCCCACACCTTACAGGTGACAATGTTGTTGAATTAGGTAGGCCATGAGTCCTCTCTCTGTTGTAGTCTTCACCTGAAGATAATGTTTATTGATTTTAGCAAGATAGAAAGGCAGGGAGAGAGAAACATTGATCGGATGCCTCCCGTACTCACCCTGACCAGATATCGAATCCATAACCTAGGCATGAGCCCTGACTGGGAATTGTACCTGCAACCTTTTGGTGTACGGGATGATGCTCCAACCAACGGAGCCAGCAAGCCAGGGCTGTAGAGTTTTGTTTTGTTTTTTTAATATGTACTTTAACAGAATTATATATCTATAAATAAATAAATAAATAAATAAATAAATAAGATACATTTCCATGTTTATATAGAGAGAAGGGACAGGGACTATGAAGCATGAACATAAGGGCAAACATATGGCACTACATTTTTGTGCTGGCTTATTTCTTTTTTAGGTTGGCTTTTCATTTTTCTAATTTTCTAATCCAATTAAAATAGCCTGGCTGTGAATGCAAAACAAAGGCGGGAGGGGAGTCACAGAGAGAACAGGAAGAGAGATCGTGGTGGCTACCTACCGAAAATCTCTCACAGCCTTCAAAAACACCCCGGCATAAGCCAACACACAAAAACCCATCAAAACCCAACTCTACAGATTAACAAGAGAAATAAATAAAGCCACATAGATTACTATATATTTAGCAAAACTGGGAGTGTGGGGACATTAAAAATATCATGAAAAATGTCAAAGTCCTTCTAAACAAACAAACACACAAATCACCAAATGCCGCCACTAGGGAAGCAAGCGGGCTCTGACGAACTCTGTGGAAGCGAGAAAAAATAAAGCAGTGCAAAGCGGAGCAAAATCCACCCCCTGAAGGGGGCAGTGGGGTGGGGTGGGGTGGGGGTTGGTTACTACTTCAGAGAACTGGTTTCTGGGAAGAGATTTAAAAGTGCAAGGGGCTGGAGGTGATAGTTTCCAAACTGCATGGCTTCTGGGGGTGGAAAGTGGGCAGCCTTGCTGAAAAGAGAAAGGAGCCCTTTGGGTACTGGCTGAAGAGGAAAAGAAGCAAAAGGAGGAAATTTAAGACCTTAAAAGACAAAAGGAAAGCCAAACCTCAAGGGTCTCAGAGCCCAGCGCTTCCCCTGCAGAGGAAGGACTAACTCAGCAGCCCTGAGGCGCCCAACTCCTGCGTAATCCCAACTCTCCCGTAGGCTTCTGGGAGATGAGCTCTGAGCCACAGCAATATTGTGCTAAGAGTGTTTTTGTTCCCTGGCCAGTGTGGCTCAGTTGCTTGGAGCACCATCCTGTAAACTGAAAGGTTGCAGGTTCAATCCCTGGTCAGGGCACATGCCTGGGTTGTGGATTCGGTCCTAAATTGGGGCAAATGAAAGGACAACTGATTGACATTCCTCTCTTGCTTTGTTATTTCTCTCCTTTCCTCCCCCACTCTCTAAAATCAACAACCATGTCCTGAGGTGAGGATTTTTTTTAAAAAGAGTGCTTTTGTGTGCCTGAAGCCTTGGGCCATGCATGTTACCCTACTTCAATCAGGTAATTTGTGCTGACAAATGTGATTAACACTTGGTTTTGTTCAGAGGAGGCTGGAGTCTGGGTGGTGGAGATGAGTAATGCAGTTGCTGAATGCCTACATGACTGACCCCTAGTTACAACTCTGGACATCAAGGGTCAGGTGAGGGTCCCTGGTGGGCTTTATACCTGCTGTCACCCATCATCACTGTAGAATTAACTGCAGTAGGTGACTCTACTGGAAAGGACACCTGCGAGTTTGTGCTTTGTTTCTTCTAGACTTTTCCTCATGTATCTTTTCTCATTGTTAATTTTATTGATTGATTTTACAGAGAGGAAGGGAAAGGGAGAAAGAGAAATATCAATTTGTTGTTCCACCTATTGATATATTCATTGGTTGCTTCTTGCATGTGCCCGGACTGGGGATCGAACCTGCAACCTTGACATGTCAGGAGGACCTCTAACTGAGCTACCCAGCCAGGGCTTTGTTCATTCTAAACTGTCATTTTTCTGTAATAAACTGTAATCAGGCCTACAGTAGCTTTTGTGAGCCCTGGGAGTCCTTGGGGACCCATGTGTGAAATAAATGCACTTCGCTAAACTGACAGAAAAATGTCCTCTAGGACTAGCAGTCACGTAATGCACCCTACACCAACTATGTCCACAATGAATGAAGAAATGTCATCTTGATCTATTTAAAGCTACTGCAAAAAGAAAAGAGAAAATGAGAATCAATACATATTAACTGAAAAACATTCCTAGCCCAATAAACAACCAAAGATCAGAAAAATTTCCTAGCATAGCACTCTAAACTGAATCAGCGATTCCCCCCCAAAAAAACATCAAAACCAAACAAACAAAACAAAAACTTGACTCAGAAACACAAAAAGTAAGAGCAGGAATGGACAAAAAAGAAGGGAAAGAATGGAAAGAGGTTTTGAATTTTAAAAAAAGTTAATAAAACATCACAAAACCAAGATAGAATGAAGACTAGCTTTCCGTTGCCCGAGGGAGAATACATTTGAATAAAAATATAGTAAGCGACATTGAAATATTCAAGAGAACAGCCAAGAGAAAGCAAATTCGATTCTAGAAAAGGGAGAGTCCAAAGGATGAGAGAGGAAAGAGTTGAAATGGAAAGTAGGAACAAAAGACACAACAGTCTTATCATTGGAGTCTCTGAATACAAAACAGAAAAAGGTAACAGAGTCAATAATTCAAGCTATGATCCCAGATGCACTTTAGAAATAAAAAGAGAAAGAAGCTGGAATCAACATATTGAAAAGGCCTACAACACACATGGAAAGTCTAACCTAGAATCAACTCCAAGACATAGGTTAGAAAAACTTTCAGCTGACTTTGAAGATCAAGAAAAAAAGCTTCTCAGCACCTCCAGGCAAAAAAAAAAAAAAAAAAAAAAAATCAAAAAACGAACAAAGGCAAAAGACAAGGATCAGCATCAGTCATTCTAAAAGCAACATAAAACCCAGCACAGGGAAGTAGTTTCAAGACAAATAGAATGTGAAGGAAAGTATCACATACCGTCAAATGAACTTTTAAACATCAAGTTTGCATAAAAATAGGTTTGAAGAAGTAAGAACTCAGAGAATACTGTACTCGGGGACTTTTATTGATCCGACCAAAGGAAGACAGGAGAAATCCTGTTTAAAGGACTGAAAACTATGCCCTGACCAGTGTTGCTGGTTTGATTCCTGGTCAGGGCACACGCCTGGGTTGTGAGCTGGCTCCCAGGTTAGGGTGTATGAGAGAGGCAACAGATCGATGTTTCTCTCTCACATCGATGCTTCTTTCCTTCTCTTTCTCCCTCCCTTCCTCTCTCTCTAAAAAAATAAATAAATAAAACTTTAAAAGTATAGGAAATAAGGGACTGATAACTATGAGATGCTTAAAAGGTGCTTGCTACTGATACTTGAGATCACAGCCTGGTAGAAGACAGTAAATATCACTTCTCATTGTGCAACAGATGTGAGAGGAAAGGAAGGAATTTATAACACCTCCCCTGTGTGGGACTGGGCCAGGCTTAGTCCCAGGTCATGATGAAGCCTCACTATTGGAGGAATAGGTGAAAGGGGAAGGTAGAAAACAGACTCAGGCAAACTAGCCCAACTGTGGAGCTGGTTCCAAAAGGCCACCAATGACTAGACATACTGTAACCAAAGTGCATGAGCAGACAGGCTAAATCCTAGCCCGTGGCAAAGGCTCCATAGTTATGTGAGAGGCAGCAGTTAACACATGGAGAGACAGAAGGAGCAGATTCAGGCAACAGTTCTGTGATGCATCATCTGTAGATTGTATTGTGCCCAGTGCCCAAAGTCAAGCCTCCTTCCGTCTCCATATATTTGACCCCCTTTACCCCTTACCTCCCCCAACCCCTTCCCTCCGGTCTGTGCATATGAGTTTTTGTTGGTTTCTTTGTCTTGCTCATTGATTTGTTACTTTCAGTTTTATATCCCACATATGAGTAAAATCATATGGTTCTTGACTTTTTCCGTCTGACTTACTTTGCTTTGCATGATACTTTCAAGATCCATCCGTGTTGTGCTTTGCATGTTGAGCTGGAAGTTTTCCTTCTTTTTCTCAGATGTTCCACTCTGCTGACTTTCTTCCAACAACTCATTTCCTGTCATCTATGCTTTTGTCAACTCTATTTTCTGACCAATCTCTTTTTTTTCCTTATCCTTTTTGGTGCCATGTAAATGTTGCTATTATTCAGGAATCTGCCCTTGGATTGCATGTTTAGGAGATAAAATTTATCTGGCCCAACCTAGTCACCTCCATGGCTTCATCTATAATATACTGTGAAAAGCCCTGGCTGGTGTGGCTCAGTGGATTGACTGCTGGCCTACAAACTAAAGGGACAAAGGTTCAATTCCCAGTCAGGGCACAGGCCTGGGTTGTGGGCCAGATCCCCAGTAGGGGGCGCAGGAGAAGCAACCACACATTAACATTTCTCTTCCTCTCTTTCTCCCTCCCTCCCCCTCTGTCTAAAAATTAATAAATGAAATCCTTAAAAATATACACTGTGAAAAACTTCCCAATGTTTCTTTTCAAGAGAACACCTTCCTCAGCTCCACCTTCCTCAGCTCCACCACATTATTTCAATCCATCTCAGCATCTTACACACATATCAAGCTCCTCGTATTCCAAACTAAAGTTGTAAAGTTACCTCCTCCTCCTCAGTCCCCTGGACACTCCATCCTGTGTGGATTCCTTTCATTGACACCAAACATCATTTACTCAGTTATCAAAATCTTACCTAATCAGCCTTCAGATTTGGGCTCACATAGAAAGCCAGTCTCCACATCCCAATCCATCACCACTACCACAGCTTTGGGGCCAGCCCTCAGTGTGAGTTTACCGCTGCCCAGACAAGCGATGGTCCAAAAGGCTCTTCTCGCTGTCTCCATCCCTTCTGCATCAGCTCTGCTATTGTTCAACTCTATACATTACACTGCATTCTTCTCCCTAATGATAGCCATCCAGCTTCTGGTTGGCTTCCAGGATAACTTCTGCTATCTGGTCCCACTGCCCTATTCTCCCCAAACACAGCCTCATATGCCCTTTGCACCCGAGTCTCATCAAACTTCTTCATTCTTTCATTTATTGATATTTAGAGAGAGGGAGGGAGAAAGAGAAAAATTTGTTGTTCCATTCACTGATGCATTCATTAGTTGATTCTTGTATGTGCCCTGACCAGGATCGAACCTACCATGTTGGCATATCGGGATGATGCTCTAACCAACTGAGCTACCATCCAGGGCCTCATCAAGCGTCTTGAGCAGGTTGTTTTTCTAAGCTTTGTACCTGTTTTACCCTCATCAGGACGGCATCCTGCTCTTAGGGTAATGGCATCCTTCCTAGTCCCTCAAGACTCAGCTGTTGAGTGTCCCCTTTGTCAAAGGCTTCAGTGGCATCAGGTTAGGAGTCCCTCTTCTGTGCTCATAAATCACGTAGGTGATGTTCTTATTCATGCCCTCAGGAGGTTTGGTACATGCTCAGTAAATATTTGCAGAATGAATGAATGAATGAATGAATGAATGAATGAATGAAATTAGGTCCCTGAAAGCTCTCTTGCTTTCAGACCAAATGTCCCACAAAGGCAGCCCTGGAGTGAGACTGCAATGGCCATGTATGTGCATCTCACCGCCACTAGCCCCCTTGGGCACACAGCTCGCTGCCTAGGGTGTGATAACAGCCCATAGGTACCTGTGTAGCTTTGGCTGCGAGTGGGTGGGGGATGCATGCTGACGTATGAGTGATCAGATTACTCTGTTTTTTCTAACTCTGGGGCCACAGTCATGTCACTTCACAGCTTTGTGCCATATCTGTGAACCCAAAGGATGACAGTGATAACAGATTTCACAGCCTTTCTTTTGATCTGGATAATATAACAGGGCACTTCCACAGAGCACTAACCCTGCCCCTTTAAGCGAAACATGGGAAATGTCCTCTGGAATGTAGACAGAGGAGAAAAACTTTGATCCGCACATACTCAGTACTGCCTGGGTCCAGGTTAATGAACATTAGGCAGAACGCCAGGCTCTATGGCCAATATTAGTTATTGCCTTAATACTGCAAGAAAAGCATTTGTCGGAAAAAAAAAAAAACACTTCATATCCCAATACTGGTTGTCTTTGCATAATAATAATTAGGTAGACAGTTGTATGATGAAGGAACTCAGAGGGAGGAGTAAGGGTAAGCTCGGGCTGCTGTGAGGGCTACAACCCCGTGTTCTGAGAAAGCAGTACCAGAAAACACCATTTGCTGTGGGTAACACCCAGACATGAGTAGTTTGGGAGTCTGCGCAGAAAGCCCGTGTGTGGGATTTTGTTATGTTTCGGGGAAGCTGGGTAGCATACGGGTATTTTACAATATAGTTGTTATATATTTGTATGCAGCATGTTTTTAATATATTTGTATGCAGCATGTTTTTATACACTTGGAAAGCATAGATTTGGCATGCCACTAGGCTTTCATCAATGGCTGTGCCATTACTGATATGACCTTGAGCAAGGTATCAAACATTTTTGAGGTTCAGTGACCTGTGAAATGGAGATAATAATGATACCCAGCCTAGAAGGTGATCGTAAGATTAAATGGAGGTAGCAACTCTGATGTTCTTAGAACAGAGACTATACATACTATGCAGCTAATAAATCTTAACTGTTTATCACCATCATCATAATAATCATTGTCATCATCATCATCATCACCATTATTAATTTTACAAAGCAACTATCCCAACAAGTTGAGAACAAAAAACCAGCTTGTTTTGGTCCTCTCTTTAGGTCTGTATCAGGAGCTGACTGCCAGTAATAATGTCTAAGTCTCACTTTTATAATTTGCTCTGATTGCTGAGTTGTATGTTCTCCATTAATGCGTAATGCATTTACACAGATACTTCCTGTATCCATTCTTGCTCAGGTCACCTGCTTCCCGTCATCTACGCCCTTGTCAAATCTTTTTCTTCTTATAGCATTAATTAGAAAATGTGGCATTCCAATCGTTGATGACCACATTTTCTGTGAAGTGTACATGTCTGGTTTGTACACCATTTGGTGGATATTAACTTTGTATATTCCCACTGAACTTGGAGTTGTCCCAGGCCTTCTGCATACATAGCATGGTCTAAGGCCAGGGAGAGCCAAGGCTGGTATTTATTTAAACAAGGTTGCTGTTTATACTTTGAGAAATGATGGCCCTATTCCTATTGTCAACATTGATTAAGAACAGAATAAGCTGTGCTTTAAAATCCAGTGAGAACATTTCTAATAGGTTTTAGGTATAATGGCAATCTCTTAGTTCAAGTTCCAGTCATTCTTTTTTGTTATTGTTGTTGTTTTAATAGTTTATTTTTTTATTCTTTCTTCCCATCACCATTCATCTCCTTTATACCCTCTTCCCCCTCCACCCACCCCCACCCTAACACAATCACCTAAATGTTGTCGATGTCCGTAAGTCCTTTTTCTTTTTTGCTCAATCCTTCCACCTTCCACTCACCACCACCCCCCCGCAGAGCTGTCAGCCTACTCTCTATCTATGAGTCTGTCTCTACTTTGCTTGTTAGTTCAGTTTGTACATTAAATTCCATATATGAATGAAATCATACAGTATTTATCTTTCTCTGACTGGCTTATTTCACTCAGCATAATGTTCTCCAGGTCCATCCATGCTGTTGCAAATGGTAAAACTTTCTTCTTTTTTATGGCAGAGTAGTATTCCATTGTGTAAATGTCCCATAGATGTTTTATCCACTCATCTACTGATGGACACTCGGGCAGCTTCCAGATCTTGACTATTGTAAATAACACTGCTATGAATATAGGGGCACATATATTCTTTTGAATTAAGAGTTTTCGGGTTTCTTTGGGTAAATTCCCGGAAGTGTAAACACTGGGTCAAAGGCACTTCCATGTTTAATTTTTTGAGGTAACTCCATAAAAAAGACTAATCTGTCTTCTGAAGTTGACTCTTGTCTATCATAAGAAATCTACATGGCAGATTCTGGGCAGACCTCCTGGGTATTACTGGGCTAGAATATTCTACGTTCTCTCTATCTGATGCATGCTGTGGTTCTTTCTTTTATAGGTGAATCAGACTGATGGGTCTTTGCAGAGTATCTTTTGACAAAATTGCAACCCAAAGCATGCAAGCCGGGTGATATATGTGTGGAAGGTCCTGCTGTGGAAGTTGTTCGGGCCATTATTTCACAGCTTACCCCCTGGAAAGACCAAATTTTAGTTGCCTTCCCTGATATTTCTGTGGTTACAGTTAAAGGCAGTTCAATGGATTTTTTTTGCATTCAAAAACAAATGTTTTCTATATACACCTAGACTAAAAGCAAGAATAATTGCTGTCAATTCTCAGAAATGCACTTGGTGAAACCTTACCTTTTTAAAAATAAAATCATATTAAGGGATCCTGATAGACTAACAAAAATCCTTATATAAGCAGAACATAGTTCTAAATCAAACTTGATTTAGAGTTGATAGGAAAAAACAATAAATGGACCAGGAAAAGAGATACGCTGAGGAAGCAGTTCAGTCTTTTTTTCCCTCTCCAAGGTATCTCATTTGATGGTGCTATTTTCAAGCCAGATGTCAATTACAGCAGGGAACTGAGATGAACCCAGACAGGCAACCTCACCAGGTACAGCCGAATACACCTCGCTTTGCAGGGGTGCCCAACCTTTTGATGTCACTGGACCACAATGGAAGAAGAGTTGTCTCAGGCCACACATTAAATACATTGCAACATGTGATCACAAACAAATCTCATGTTTTAAGTAAATGTATGATTTTGTGTTGGGCCACATTCATAGTCATGCTGGGCTGCATGCAGCCTCGGGCTAGGGGTTGGACACTCCTGCAAGTGTATTCCATCACCTTCCCACTATTGAGAACCTTAACTTCTCCATGGACAGCAATTACTTGCCAGAGGAGGCCCAGTGCCTGGACTTCCTCCACATACTAATGGAAGACATGATGATTATTCTCATGAAAAATATCCAAGGGCTTCGAGTGTTAAAAGTGAATCTCTGGATCAATCATGGAGTTGAAACCAAGAGTAATAGGCCCTGGGTGGGCATTAGAAATGCCTGGGGAGCTTAGAGAACATTTCCTGGCTTCCCCTCCCCCCCAGACATTCTGATGCAGTGAGATCCCAGGCATCTTGAGTTTAATAAAAGATCGTACTGTAGGATGGATAGGCTGCAGGCTGAGAGAGACGCTAAGTGAGAATAGTCAGACAGAAACAAGACAAGTACTGTGTGATATCACTCACGTGCGGAATCTAAAAAAGGCAAACTCATAAAAACAGAGACAGTAGAATTGGTGTTTATCAGGGTACAGGGCTGGGAGTCTAGGAAAGATGTCGTTTATGGGAACAAATACAGGAAGTAGTAAATAAACCCTAAAGATTTAATGAGCAGTATAATGAATACAGAGAACAGTATTGTATTATGATCTTCAAACTTACAACATACTTAATTATTCCAACCACTTAAAAATAATTATGCAAAGTGATGGAGGTGTTAATTATTGCTGAAATGGCAGTCATATTACAATATATAAATATAACAAATTAACATATTATACACCTTAAGTTTACACAGTGTTTTATGTCAAGTAAATTTCTTTTTTAGGGGGCTAAATATGTAGAGCTTTATTTTTAATTAAATGTATTAGGATGAAATTGGTCCATGAGGCCATATAGGTTTCAGATGTACATTTGTACGTGTGCCCACCAACCAAAGTCCAATCGTCTTCCATCGCTATATATTTGATTAGAGAGAGAGAGAGAGAGAGAGAGAAGGAGGGAGAGGGAGGGAGAGAGGGAGAGAGGGAGGAAGGAAGGAAGGGAGGGAGGGAGAGAAATCTCTGACGCTTGGAACAAGGAAACAAACTTACTTGTGCTTTGCGTACAGTAATAGCGCCTCCACCGAGGGGTGAGGGGCGCACAGACCGACACCCCCAGTGACAGCCTCGTTTCAGTCCCCGCGGACCTCTTAGCCACGAGCCACCAGCCTGGGAACCCCGCGTGCTGACCAGCCCCCGGCCTCCGTGCTGACGGCGGGGGCGGGGGCGGTGGTAACGGAGGACTCCATGTCCTTTTCTTTACTTCAGAGCAGGTGAACTTGGCTGGACGGTTTGCCTTTCAGGGTCTCAGAGTTCTCATCTAAAAAACGAGGGGAGCAGCTAGATCACCTCTGGGGTTCCTTCCAGAATGTGATCGGGCAAATGGTGATCCCGGGTGGGAGTCCGTGGATAATAGAAACAGCGCAGGTGCTGCGTACCCGGGCGGCGAGTCGGCGGAGGCGGACTCTCCGGGTCTCACATTCGGGAAAGCAGGGGCCTCACTGAGTCCCGAGCACCTTCCCGCGGACACACGCTTTTCCAAGCACAAAAAACTGCGGTGGCTGATGCCGCCGAGTAGGACTGCCTTGGTAGAGCAACTGGGGAGGACCAAGTGAGACGCCACGGGAGAGCCACCGTGCGCACCTGCTTCATGGCCTTTTGGGTTGGTTTGGCTCAGTCCGCACCGAGCACCGGCGTGTCCGAGATCAGGCGGGAAAGGGCACCCCTGCGCATGGGACATCCGCCGTAGGCTGGGCAGTGTACTGAAGGCTCATCATCAAAACGATATGAGCGTGTTTACAACCAAAACGAATCAAGGTCAAATACACTCTGGAGTCCGGCTGCCTTGTGTTCCAGCTCTGACTTTTCCGCTCGTGGTGACCTAGGTAAGCTACTCGGCCTCTGGAGACTCCGATTTCTCATCAGAAAAGCACGGATAACCACGAGCCTGACAGAGTTCCGTGCGGATCGGAAATAGTGTCTGAACCACAGCACACGTGGGAGCTCCTCGGCAGTGGTTATCAATGCCCGGTGGCCACCTGATCATCACGGACGCTGTGCGTCTTATCTGCTTTCTCTGGACCCCTTATCTGTGATCGTCAGAAAGTGGTTAGTCTCTCCACGTTCGTCATGTTTCAAAAAGGTACATCGGCCCTGGTCTTGTGGCTCAGTTGGTCATAGCATCATCCTGAACACCAACAGGTTAAGGGTTCCATTCCCAGTCAGGGCACATACCTAGGTTGCAAGTTTCATCCCTGGTTGAGGCTTGTACAGGAGGCAAGTGATGGATGCTTCTCTCTCCCGTCAATGCCTCACTTTCTCTCTCTCTCTCTATCCACCCCCCTCCTCTCTAAAAATCAATGAACATATCCTCAGATGAGGAATTAAAAATTAAAAAAGTACATCTTAGTGTACATTTCTCAGAGTTGATATGAAATGAGCTTGGCAGTGAGTCCCAGCAAATAATTAGTGTTCAGGAAGTAATCGCTACCAATTGGTATCTCATCACGTTTTTCTCTACACCTTCTATCAGGTGTTATATTTAGTAGGACACACCTTCTATCAGGTGTTATATTTAGTAGGACCTCTTTCAGCGGGCCCATATCATTCTCCAAATAATTTTGGTGCAATTCGATACTTGAAATAAACATAGAGCTAGAAAGCACCCTGATGTTGGAGGTGGGGCTAGGATTACAAACGCCCTTTCCCACCATGCTGATATTTCACGGCCGGCAGGAAAACGCCACCTGTGTGTCCCTCTACAGAGAAGCCACACGCTGACCTTTCCCTCTATTTCTTCCAGGCAGGTGGTTGCAGTAGGTCTCATCCGCCACACACGGGACCGGGTGTCAGAGAAAAACACAAGACAAAGCCAGGGGTATGAAAAATGAGATTTAGCCCTGGCTGCTGTGGCTCAGTGGATTGAGCACCGGCCTGCAAACCAAAGGGTCACCGGTTGGATTCCCACTCAGGGCTCATGCCTGGGTTGTGGGCCGGGACCCCAGTAGGGGGTGAGCAAGAGGCAACTGCACAGCAATGTTTCTCTCCCTCGTTCTCCCTCCCTTGCCCTCTCTAAAAATAATAAATAAGTTCTTTTTAAAGAATGAGATTTCAAAAGAAACTTGCTTGTCCAAGGTCATTTGGAGATGGAAGAACTCTTAGGTGGGTTGATTTCCCACCCCCACCCCCTCCATATTTCTACTGGGAGCTTATCCTCGGAGATTAAAAGGCAGTCAGGTAGCAAGAGGCTTTTCTTTCCATTTTCTGTTCTATTTTTATACTATTTCTCTCATATTCCGCCTGCGGTACCTTTTCCCTTGGTCTTCTTTACGCTTTTCTGACTCCGTGTTACTCTCGCTTCTGTGCTTGGAGCCGGTCTCTGGGAGGCTGAGATCTCGCCTCCTCATTTCTGATGCAAGCTGCACCGTCTCACCTTCTGACTCTCTCCAACGCGCCACTTCCATCTGCTTGGGATGCTTGGCTCTTTTTAAAAAAATCTGCTCAGGGCACATGCCAGAATCAACCAATGAATGCATCAGTAAGTGGAACAACAAACTGATGTCTCTCCCTCCCTTCCTCCCTTTTTGAAAAATCAATTATACATTTTGTTTTGTAGAGCAGTTTGAGGTTTGCAGAAAAATTGAGCAGATTCTGTACAGATTCCCTGTATACCCACTGTCCCCAAGACAAATCCCTCTGTTATTATTATTTTCATTATTTCAACAGCTTTATTGAGATAGAATTGGTGTACAAAAAAAAGACACATATTTCCTGTATACAATTTGGTGAGTTTGGACATGGGCATACAGCTTTGGAACCATCATCACAAAGTCATAATCACATCCAGAAGTTTTTTCCCATCTCCTTGCTTTTGGTTTCTATGGTAAGAACACTTAACGTGAGAACGACCCCCATCCCCAATTTTTATGTACACAGTGTCATATCGTCCACTATAGGCACTATACTGTATAGCTGATGTCTAGAACTTACTGGCAAACCTGGCTCTTTGGAAGGGAATATGTTTTATTTGGAAACATCGCCTTCCACTGTTTCTCCGTTGATGACTGAAAGTTGATCGACCTGGGTCCGCTGCCTGTAAGGAACAGGTGGGCCCTGGATTCCTTCAGGTGCTTCCTGAGTGGTCTATTGAAGAGCAAGGCCATGCACAGAGGGTGATGAGACGTGAGGGCGCAGAAACCATGGATGCTGGTCCCTTACTGAAATATGTTGTCTAATCTTTTTTTACCAGCTCTGCCTTGGTGTGGTCTCACCTTTCCAAGCCGATATTTGCTGAGGAACCAATGCTGTCTTAGCTTGGGTTCCCTAGAAAGCAAAGCCTGAGGCAAAAGTTGTGTATTGCAGCCCCAGCCAGTGGCTCATTTGGTTGGAGCATCATCCATAGACCAAAAGGCTGCAGGTTCAAACCCCAGTCAGGATACATACCTAGGTGGTGGGTCTGATCTCCAGTCCAGGTGGGTCCAGGAGGCAACCAATTGATATTTCTCTAGCTCACATTGATGTCTCTCTCCTTCTCTCTTACTTATTCTCTCTAAAATCAATATCCTCAGGTGAGGATTTTTTTTTTTTTTTAAGTTATGTATTACTGTTTGAAGAGCAATCCAGGAGAGTTGAGCAAGGGGGGAGAGCTGGCCCTCTGGTGTACACAGCACCTGGCACTCACCCTTGTGGGTCCCTACTCTGAGAGGCGGTGTAAACACCTGATCCTCAGAGCGGCTGGAGGGGGAAGGAAGGGAAAGGCCAGCCCCTCTGTGGGAAGGGCTTGGACTTGGCACACAGATCCTTGCCAATTAAGGTCGCATTCTGGGACACGCACCAAACGTGACCAAGATAAAGGGCAGAAATCGTGTAATTACGAAGTCTGTGTCAGACCACCACGGACTTAAACTAGGAATCAGTAAGAGAAGAGCATTGGAAGAAAACCATCGAATAGCAAAACAACACCCTCCATATAACTCAAGGACTAAAGAGCAAGTTCCAAGGGAAATTTCTTTTTAATGAAGTGAAGGAAAATGAACATACAACCCACTAAAATCTGTGGGTTGTACTTAAAACAGTGCTCAGAAGGAAATTTATATGTTAAATAAAACATAGAAAATAAGAAAAATTCTCATATCAATTATCTAAATATCCATGTTAAGAAACTACTTGTGAAAAAAGGCAAAATAAACCCAAACCTAGCAGAAGGAAGCAAATTATAAATATAAGAGCAGAAATTGGTGAAAGAGAAAACAGAAAATACAGAGAATCAATAGAACTGAAAGCTGGTTCTTTGAAAGATTTTTTTTAATGTTAAAACTCTAGCCCTGGCTGGTGTAGCTCAGTGGACTGAGCACAGGTTGCAAAGCAAAGTGTCGAGGCTCAATTCCCAGTCAGGGCACATGCCTGGGTTATGGGCCAGGTTCCCCAGTGCGGGCCATGTGAGAAGCAACCACACACTGATGTTTCTCTCCCTTTCTTTCTCCCTCCATTCCCCCTCTCTGAAAATAAATAAATAAAAAAATTTTAAAAAGTCTAGCCAGGAAACCAAAACTGAAAAGGGGGTCTTCAATATTGACATCTTAGACATGAAAAGGATAAATAAGTAATACTATGATAAAGTCTATAGTCAGACCACTGACTATAGATGAATTTGTGGACCAATTTATAGTCAGGCCATAAATTCAGCAAATTAAACAAAATGGACTCAAGAACAAAAATCTATCAGACTGTACTAAAAAAGGTCATGTGAATATTCCACATCTATTTTTATTGGATTTGTGTACAGCATGCTCCCTCTCCCCAAAGAAAATTCAAGAGCCACAGAATTGCACTGCAAATTCTTCTAAACGTTCTAGAAAGAAATAGTATAAATTCTACACCATCTTGTCCAGAAAACAGAAAACACCACCCAACTTATTTTACAAGGCTAGTATGTATCCTAATGACAAACCCAGACCTACAACCAAAGGAAGAAAAAGTAAAGGCCCAAATTCCACATGACCTTAGACATAAAAATCAACAGCACATTATTAGAAAACTGAATACAGAATATATGAAAAAGGATAGTATGCCACTATGAAATAGGGTTCATGCCCGAATGTGAGACTGGGTGAATATTTGAACAGCAATTGGTATAATTCACTATATTAACAAAGTTATTAAAACACCGTAGGATCATCATTACTAAATGCAGAAATTTAATATCTATTCATCATAAAAACTCTAAGCAAATGAAATTAAGCAAAACATCCACAACCTAGTAAAGATTCTCCATGAAGGAAACCCTACAGCTGACTTCATGCTTAATGGTGAAGGGTACAACATCTCCCCTCAGCCCTCAGGACTGGGAACAACATTGTTCTCATTAATCAGGCAAGGAAAGTGGGGAGGAAAGAAAGAAAAAGAATTGAAATTGTCTCAGTTCCCAGGCAGCATGACTATGTATGAAAAAGTCAAAAGAATCCACCAAAAAACCTACTAGAACTATTACATTAGTGTAGCAAGTTCATATTTATACAAGGTCATTGTATAAAAGTCTCATGTATTTATTTCTAAATAGATAAGTATCATCAATGAACGTTTGAGATTTGAAATAATAAAAACAAAGCCATTTCCAATAGTAACACACACACACACCCTCCTAGGTATAAACCAAACCACTCAAATGCAGCATCTGTATGCTGAAAACTGAAAAACACTGATGAAAAAAATAATTTTAAGTTCTAAATGAAGAGGCATACCATGTTCATGGATCAGAAGATTCTATTTTTTAAGACATTACTTCCTGGAGATCTAAGATGGTGGCACAGTAGGAAGGAGCATATTTCGCTCCCCCCTACACACAGGAGAATATTCTGGCTGATTTACATCGGAACGGAGCAAACAGCCATCAGAAACACAGCATATTTGAAATCAGGAGATCAAAAAATTGTAGTGGACACTGAAAAACCAGACGGTAAGGAGAGTACTTCAGAACAATAAGAGCCCAAGGGACAGCGTGGACACCAGGGCCGGGACTGAGGCCCAGGCGGGCTCTCGCCAGGCTCGCCACAAGAATAGGGAGGGAGCTGGGTCAACTGCTCCCTCCCCAGCCAAACAAAATTTTAGCGGCACTGGGATAAACCCAGTTGCTTGAAATCTCACAGAGAGGAGTTGGGGTCTCAGTGGCAGACAAGCTGGGGGTGTGAACACCCAGGCATATCCCAGGGAAGGACCGCATACCGGAGCTCGCCTGATTGTTGGTGGCCAGCGCCACTGGGTCAGCCACACACCTGAGCTCCCAGGGCCTTTGGCTCCCGGCACCCGAGGGGCAGCTGCAGGCGTGGCCTTGCGGGAGGCCGGTGCCCACAGGTCATTTGCTCCTGGCGACATTGAGACAGCCACCCACCTGGGCTGGTGGGACCTCCAGCGCCCAGGGCCATTGGAACAGGCGCGCGCCTGCCGGACGGCTGTTCGGCCTCTCGCCTGAGCCCGCTCGCCTTGGCGCGATTGTGGCAGGCGCGCGCCTGCGGGGCGGCTGATCCGCTGCTCACCTGAACTCACCAGCCTCCGGTGCCCAGTGCCGGAGGGGCAGCCACGTGCCTGAGCCCACCATCCATCGGGGGTGATTGCGCAAGGATTGGCTCCCGTATGTGACCACAGGTGGCTACGAGATCATAGGCACCTGCGTGCAACTGGGATAGGCACACACATCCTCAGAACTTATACCTGAGGCCCTGGGCAGAGAGGCCCAGGGCTAGCCCTGAGGACAGTAGCACAAAGATAGATGAGCGCTGAACAGGGACAAAAGCGATACTGTCACCCCTAGACGATTGCAGCCAACAAGACCAGAAACACCAGCTCAGCAAGATTGAAAACAGCAAGAGTTGTTGGGTGTTTTTTTTATTATTTTTTAATTTTTTCTTGTTGCTTTTTTCTTTTTTTCTTTCTCTTTTTAAATTTTAATTTGTTTGTATTATTTTTTATTATTTTATCTCTTTTTCTTTTTTTTTACCCCTCAACACCCTTTGCTTTGTGTATCTTCTCTCTTGCCTTATTCCTTCTTCCTTTCTTTCCAATTTTATCTTTTCTTGCTTCCTCTTTTTTCTTTTTTCTTTTTTCTCTTCTTTCCTCTTTTTTTCTTTTTCTTTCTTCTCTTCTTTCTTCTCTTTCCATTTTTTCCTCTTTTCTCTTTTTAAATACCCATGAGTAAGACAAAAACAAAACAAAACAAAACAACAACAACAACAAAAAACCAGCCCTGGAATTGTGAAAAAAACAGAGACGATCCCAAGGAGGGGGCATTTCAACAGATAAGACAGCGGAAACTGTGAACACCAGGATACCTGAAGCAGAGAGCTCCACTGAATCTCACAGGTATTCTACCACAGTTCACACCATAAACCCAGGGAGCCAGAACAGATCAATTTAAGAAGTTAAGGCTAATAAGAAGAACCTCAAAAACAATGGGAAGACAAAGAAATAATCCCCAAATGAAAGGAAAGGAGGAAGCCCCAGAAAGAATGCTAAATGAAACAGAGGCAGCTCAACTGTCA